>VDFB02345368.1:44332-82205 GCA_007258455.2 Sequoia sempervirens
TTGATAAACATTTTTGAAAACCTGATTTTAATTTCATGTCCATGGATGAGTTTACTTAATATACATTATTTCTATTAATTCTAAGATGGATTGGTCATTCGAGCTCTATCAGAATTTCTTGAAATAGTTGAAACAACCGACAAATTAATAAACGATTTAGTTTATAAGCATTGTTTAGTTTACATTCCAATTTTAATTCGGACCATATATACAAAATGTTGGTTTGAGATGCGGTTGACAAACCAAAATCTTTAAACCCTCTTCCCAATTTGATGAGCATTTCTCTCCTGTGTGTGGGAAGGAAAAAGGAAGATGGAATGTGGAGTTAGATTAACAGGGGAGGGAAGAAAGCTGTACAGAATCCGCCGCACAATAATGGAAATGCTCAAAGACCGTGGTCATGATGTTCATGACACTGAAATCAATATGAGCGAAACAGAATTCATTAATAAGTTTGGAGAAAATCCAGCAAGGAAAGACTTCGCTATTGTCAAATCCAGGAGGGCTGTCAAAGATGAGGTTGCGTTACTTCTTTCATTTTTCTTCTTTCTTCTTTCAATTTATTTTATTTAACAGTACTTTTAACCAGCCCTAGTTTCTGAGGCTATGAATGAGAGAACTGATTTTTGCCTCCAGAGAGTCTAAGGACATAAAACTATAGATGCCTAAATTACAACTAGTTGCAGAGATGTGGTCTGTTCATGATTTTTTTCTTCACAGTTGAAATATTGTATCTATTAAAACTGTTAGGGTTTAAATATTATAAATGTTTGCAGTTAAATGGTAATAATTATATTGAGAGGTTTTCATGTTGTAGTGTTGCTGTTGTTTTGTTATTGTAAAACTGTCGTTTTGTTGTTTCTTTTCTGTTTTCTTCTGTACAAGGGTTGGAGTCCTTTCAAAAATCTCTCTCTTTATTCAAAATTATATTGAATTGAAAATATACAATCTATAAACTCTTTTCGACTTGGATACAATCAACACATGTTTTTGGCTACAAACATCTGGATTAGTTATAACCATGTTATTCATCTTCTTCCTATTTCATTTCTTCAATCAGACTATTTCATTTCTTAAATTTAGATTGTAATATTTTTAACTGCCATTCTTTTTGAGAACCTTCCAAAACCCCTCTTTTATTTTTTATCAAAAATTATATTGAACAATTTTAAAATATATTGAAAGTATACAATCCATTACTCTTTTTAAAATTATATACAATCAACACATTTTTTACTGCAAACATCTAGACTAGTTATAACCATGCTATTTTTTTCATCGCATTTTTCTCTGGCAAAGAATAAATATACTTCTCAGTTTGTATCTTCAATCAGTTTATTTCTTTTCTTAGATTTGGGTCAGAGTTCCTTAAATTAGAAGTTTTATTTCTGTTAAAATTTCTCAGAATAATGAAACCTTTCTCTGAAAAAAATTCTGGTTTTGGCAGATAATTGTGCTGTTCCCTGAGGAGGAAAAGCTTGGAATGTCCACCATAAAAGAGTACTACTTCAATCTGGAAAAGGCCAAAATATATCGGGCAGTAGTTGTGGTTAAGCTGGGCACCTCTCCCATGGCCAGAAAAGCCGTTTTGAATCAGACTAAATATAATATAGAAATCTTCAATGTAAGTTGTAACCAAACTAACTAAAATTATTATACTTTTAAAATTTTACATCACCTTGGTCTTTCAATAGATTTAGATGAATATAGGCTAGGCAATCTCTATTCTTAGCATAGATATTCTCTTAAAGATACGAAATTTAGATTATTAGTTTCAATGTTTTTAGATTTGATTGTGTAAGTTGTTTTTATAAAAAATCATGATATGCTTTTGATCTGTAGCTATGAACCGATGAGGTCACAAAGGAGGGATCTCATCTCCAATATAAACTTTTAATAATAACATTCCAGTGAGGTTTAAACCTTGATGAAAAGAAGGACAACACCACAACTTAACCATCACAGTATACGAATACCCACAAAAAGATTGAACTTTTCACAATCCATAATAATAACTTCAACTGTTTTTAAATTTGACAAAAATAAAATAAAAATTATGCAATCAAATCCAAAAACATTTCAAGATAGATATTCAGAAAGAATATTGAAAACATAAAATTTGATTCCTACGAAAAAATTTAATAATTCTCGACACGCATACAAATTCCATCACTAATATAATTTTTCTTAATCTGTGTCAACTCATATATTTGTGTGCACAGGAAACAGAATTGCTCATTAACATTAGCCGGCATGTATTGGTTCCCACACATCAAATTCTTACCAGTGAAGAAAAGAGGACATTGTTGGACAGATACACACTAAAAGAAACACAAGTACAGTACTGTGCCATCTAAAATTTATATGGGTTAAGTAAATAATTGTTCCTGCATCTCAATTACAGTAACATTTTGGTAATGCCTGAGATCAGTTGGTATACAACTCCATTTGCATACATTAAGCAATGCTCATGTTAACCTACTTTTCTTTCATTATATGTATTGAGAATTGTTACACAGTTATATGGATTCATTTGATGTGATTATTTTACTGTGTTTAGCTTCCACGGATACAGAAAAGTGATGCAATGGCCAGATATTTAGGGTTAGTACGTGGTCAGGTTGTGAAGATCATTCGACCCAGTGAAACAGCAGGAAGATATGTCACTTATCGTTATGTTATTTGATTTTATTTTCACACAATTGGATTCTACACTTTTCTATTGAAACACTATTCTGATAAATTAGTATTTTGTTCTAAAATACAATTATATCATATAAAAAAGAAAATTTAACCAAATATATATTCCGCGTGAATGGAATGGGGTTGCGGATTGTTTGGCTAAATGGGCTTTTGATCATTTGTAAGAATGAAATATTGTGGAAAGAGGTAAGTTACCCCCAGATTTGTTACAAAAGTTGGACCAACTATTGGAGATTGATAGGGCGGTGTAATGCCCTTGCTTTGTATTGCTCTTTTTGGATTAAATAAATTTTTACCCCTCTTTTAATAAAAAAATTATCTGATTTATGATACTTTTTTAAAATAAAATATATTTTTACATTAACTTTTTTTAAATGAATAACTATCATAAATATTAATTTGAGAGGTAGAGTTGATGGTCAAATTTTGGTCTGTATTGGTACATGCTATTTTTTGTTGGTAATGGCATGACTTTTGATGGTTAAATCATGATGTTATGATTTTTGTCATGATTTTTGCCATCAAATTTCAAACCTTTATTGAAGTGCTATTGTTAATTCTTCATATTGAGGTTGAGGTCTTTGTGTGGAAGTGAAAATGTAAATTCACAAAATTAAATAATATTGCAACACAAGCTAGTTGCGAATAAATAATTGAAAAGATTTAACAAGACATATATTTACATGGTAAAACTTTGACAATATGCCAAAAAAACATCCATTGTGCAAAGTATCAATATTCTTAAATTGTTCTAAGAAATCGATTATAATATTCATGCAACTTTTGTTATCCAAATTGCTATTTGTCTTTAGTTACAATATATATATAATATCTTCAAGATAATGACCACTATCAAATTTGGAAAATTTTAGATTTTTTCCTTAAGGAAATTATGAATTATCTTTTTTATGAGATAATATTTTTGTTTTATTATTTTAAATTGTTGTCATTATTCAACAATCTTCACCTTGACAACAATATACATGATACTTGCTTATGCCCATTCATCTGTTCTTTGCAAGTCAAGAGAAGTCAAATTTTATCTCAATTTCTCTAATTGTCTATTGATTTTGTAACATGTTTGCATAATTTTTTTGTGTATGGATTTTTTCAAGAGATACTCCATCTCCATCAATAGCTTGTTTTACAAAATGGTATCTAATCACAATATGCTTGGTTTTACTACGATAAATTAGATTTTCAATCAAATGGATAACATTTTGATTATCACAAAATACAATCACTTTGTCTTAAACTTTTCCAAATTCACCCAAAATACTCTTTAACTAAATTGCTTATTTTCATGCATGTGAGAAAACTATATACTCTATCTGTAAAGACATAACTTGAAATAGATTTCCTTTTTTTCCAAATCACCTACAAAATTTGAATCAACATAACCACAAATTGAATTATTGCAACCATCATATGTGATACAATAATAGATTGTGTCTCTAAGATTATGAAGCACCCATTTCATTATTGTCAAATACTCTTTATGTGGATGTGTCATGTATCTACTGATAACACTGATTGCATGTGAAATATTTGGTCTTGTACATACTATTGCATACATTAAAATTCCTACTACATTAGCATACGATACACAGGACAATGTTTTTCTTCTTTATTAATAAGACATAAATTTGAAAAAAGCTTAAAATGAGAAACTTAAAATGGCAAGCTAAAAGGATATTTACCGGTTTCATATTCATCATACTTAATCTTATGAGGATCTTTTCCACATATTTTTGCTGTGATAACCAAAGCTTATCACATGTTCCCTATCTCTATGTTTTTTCATGCCCAAATTTTTTTTTTTCTTTTAGATTTTTTATATCATGTCCTAGCCAACAAAGTCTTTAACCAAATGATCTCAACTATACTTTTACTTGCTACAAGCATATCGTCAACACAGAACATCAATATAATGAATACATTATTTTTTAAACTTTTAAAGTAAACACAATGGTCATATTAATTCCTTGTAAAATTTTGGATGGTCCCATGAAAGAATCAAACTTTTTCTATCATTGTCTAGGAGACTGCTTCAAGCCATACAATGATTTCTTGAGTTTACAAACAAATTTTATTTTGTGATTTTGAAAAAGCCCTTATGATTGTTCCATATATATATTTTCATCTAAATATCCATGTAAAAATATTGTTTGAACATCTAATTGTTTTAACTCAAGATGAAGTAAAGAAACTAGAGCTAATATAACCTGAATAGGAACAAGTTTAACAACTAGTAAAAAAAATTCATGGAAATCAATACCTACTTTTTGAGAATATCTTTTTGCTACCAAGCTTGTATTGTACCTTTCACTTTGATCATCAACACCTTTCTTCAATTTGTAGATTCATTTGCAACCAACAATTTTTCTACCCTTTGACAATTCTACCAGGTCCCATATTTTATTCTTTTTAAGGCATCCATTTCTTCCTTTATTGCTATTTTTCATTTAGCACCTTTAGTACCATCCATCGCTTCTTGATAACAACTAGGTCTTCCATCATTAGAAATCAAAGCAATAGATGAAACATAATCATCATAATTTTTAGGTGGATTTTTGACTCGTGTAGATCTCCTTAGATCTAGTTGTGACATTTCCATATTTTTTGTATATTTTTTGCATCCTCATGTTCATTTTTAGAAGCTTCTTCTTGCTTTGTATTTTTTTAGATGGACGAATTTCTAACTGAATTTTTTGGTGTTGTGGTACTTGTTCTCATTTCATTTCAACTCCAATTATGTCTAATTTTATGAGACGAGATTCATCAAATACTACATCTTTGCTAATGATGATTTTGTGGGTGGTAGGATCCCACAATTTGTATCTCTTAATTTCATCACCATAACCAACAAAAATATATTTCTTAAATTTAGCCCACTAGATAGAGATTTTATTGGTAGTATTACTTATGCATTATGGTTAAATGTCATTAAAAACAACAAAAAATAATTGAAGAAATAAAAATATATAAATATTTCTCTAAAAGTTTAGAAAAAACATAAATTGAATAAACATGAAAATTTTCACTTTTCATTAGTTTACATTATCCTTAAATTCTATACCATTTGTTCAATATAATTGACACAATTTTTAAAATATTAATTTTGGTGATCTTTAATTGGGTTATTTGTTGGGACACACTATGGTGTTCTTACCCTTATCTCCATAACAAATATTATACTGCAAGTTATTGAACATGGTTGTATTTTCAACCTTTCTTAACCATTCTAACCAAGTGTTCTTCTTGGTTAATGTTGTACCAACTATTGTTGTAATGGAGTGCATTTATGTTTATACTGAAAATTGGAGATGTATCAGTTCATTATCACTCCAATGGGTTTTTATTTATATACCAACTAGACTGATATACCAAATCTTTTTATATACTTCCCTTTTTGATATACATGTATGTGGAGAAGCTAATCCTAATTTATACCTTTGGTACATGAAAGAGACTTTAAGGCATACGAGAGAAAAGTGGTACATGACACTTATGGAACATGTCAAATGGATTTGTGTTGTTAATGACAACCTAGCATAGGGTCACTTTGTATGTGAAAGTATAAGATTTATATATATTTCATGATTGACCTACTTCAACTTTTATAGTCTATGACAATTCGCATAAGAGTAAATAGAGGAAAATAGGAAAGTGAAAAATATGACCTTATTTCTCCCAAATGATTCATAAGAATGATACCACAAACACAATAATACTATTCATAAACATGAATTAAAGATGCACTACTAATCATTAAATGATGTATTTTGTTCTAAAATTTATAAATTTATTTTGTTTTAAAATTTTGTTCACTAAAAAAAAACAACTTATCATTCAAAATACTCTACAATAAGTAAAATAATATTAATAAAAAAATCTCCTAAAATAAGTAGTTAAAACTATCTTTTCACTAAAAAGCTATTTTTTTTAATTAAACATAAATACCATTTTCATATAAAAATACCCCATATAAAATTATCACCTAAGAAAATAAAATAAGCTAAGATATAAAATAACCCAAATTTTCAAAACTCTCGATTATAGTATTTTGAAATGAAACAACTCTATTATGTTTTGAAATAAAATATTTCAATTATAATTTAAAATGAAACAACTCTGTTATATTTTTAAAATCACAACACTTGTTATATTTTATATAAAAAATCTACCTTATTAACAATTTTGTGCTCTTATTTCTTTTCTTACAAATTAACCATGTTAAAGATGACAAATGTAGTCGGAGATGAGGCCATGGGAAAAGCGTCTATTTCATTTTATTATAATATTCTTAACTTGAGCTTAGTGATTTTTTTGGTGATTTTGATGAACAATTTGAATACCATGGAAGCCCACAAAAGGCCATGTTGGTTTAGGGTTAGAGGATGTTCTTTAAGAGGTTGTGGAGACTAAAGAGGTATGGAAGTGATAGGGAAAATGAATTAAAAATAAATAAATTTCAAAGTTAATTTATAAATATATTGCACTACATAAGGTACATATTTATCATGTAAGAAAACACTATTCATTTATTAGATGATTGTTCAATTTCATCTACAATCAAGTATTAATTTTTATTATTATTGCATTTGTTTTTTATATTTAAAATTATGTATATTAATGTTATATTGATATTTGAATCTACAATAATTAGGCTAGTGGTATTTAAAATACTTTTGAGATCTCTATTGGAAGATTTGAATTAATTAAAACAAGGTAGCCTAAAATTGGGATTGGAGGTGTTATGGTCGAGGGCTGGGTACAGTTGGTTTGCATGCCTGGCATGCTCTTCGAGGTGTGGGGAGGCCAAGCTTCCCCCAAAGGTTTGCAACTTGGGTAACCCCCTTACCCTTAAGTTTATTGTCATTTATTGCTTTTCATTTGTGCCTGCGTGTGCCTTCTTTTCTCTATAGTTCTTCGCCTTTTGCATGTGTGTCAGGGTCATTCGACCTTGGAATTGGTTATTTTGTGTTTGATTCACATTTAAGGCATTAATAGAGGGGGTACGAAACCCCTGACCCTCCTATAAATTTCGGTGGCCATGATATTCCTCAATTTGCTTTGGAAAAATTGTTCAAGGAAGCGCTTGTAGAACAAGGGTTCTCGACTGTTGAAGGCGCTAGATTCACAGTGGAAATTGTTAGCAGCAAGGATGACGAACAGGGAGGTAAGTTACCTTCTGAATTCCCTAAAGATATTCTTTTGCATCCAAATGTTGAAATGAAAGAAACCATTTGTAATGAAAGAGGTAGGTTGAAGGACTCTGCCATTTTTCTTGTAGCGGTTGATGTTAATAAAATGCCTGCTAGGAGATTTATTGATTCTTGGTTTGTAAATACCTAGAAAAATAAATTTGGAATTCATGTATCTTATTGTAGAATGCTTCAAAGGGGTTTGTTTGTTATTTTCTTTAAGAATCATACAATGCAGGAAAAATTCCTTGCCAAACCTTATTGGAATATAGGGTGTTGTGTTTTTCGTGCTCTGGCTTGGTCGGCTTCGACCATTGTTGATGAGGTTATTGCCTTGTCTTTCCCTAGATGGGTTTCTGTAAAGAATCTCCCGCCAAAGTTTTGGAGAATTCTCTTAAAAATTCTAGAGCCAGTCGAAAAAGTTGTCAAAGTCGACAATACCAAAGTCGTCCTTCCCAACCTAGATGTCAGGGCTCTAGTTTCCCTTAACCCTAGTGTTGAAATTCCTAACTATTTGAAGATTATGGAAGAGCATGGGTTTACATCCCGCCCATTAGAAATACTGGACAAACTTAACACCTGCTTTCTATGTAGAAAATAAGGCCATTTTAAAGGAAAAATTGTCCTATCATTCAAAAAAGAAGGAACGCCAAGTCTGCCCAGCTATCTAAGAAGGTCGACCCTAGTGGCAGTAAAAGAGATACTGCTTCAAAACCACGGGGTGAGGTGGAAATGAGGGGCATTCATGACCTGCCTTAGTTGGGCATTGGTGAAGTTGGTCAAAAGGACCCTGCTAATGACCCTAACCTGCCGCCTGAAGGGGTTGGAGAGGCAACTACCCCAATGGAAGTTTGCAGCCTTGATGAACCACCTACTATTTGAACCCCTTTCATGTCCTTGACCAAGAGGAGCCTAGTAGTGGGGGAAACGAGTTGGGGGATGTGACTATCGCAGATGCTTTATGTCCTTCCCCTCGTCCCTTATCAACTCCAGAAGTCATTGGAGGTATCCTACTCCTGCAATGGCTAAACGCTCAACAACTTGCAATGAAAAGGATTAGGCAAAGTATTGAGGAAAACTTTGGAAAACCTAAAAGCTCTCAAAAACCCTTAGTCCTCCAAATCAGGAAAGGCACAAATCAATTTGCTTCTGAATTGCTGCCCCTAAGCCAAGATGTGCCTAGGGGTAGTGTTATTGGAAAGGGCCCCTCAGACCCTCCTTTAGGGTTGGTAAAGGGGCCTAATATTATCTCTATTAATGACCTCCAGCCTCCTATAGCTGACATTGCATCTCATTCAGCCTCTGAGATTTTGGTTGGTGAAAATAATGGTTGTGTTCTTACGACTAAGGTGTCATGCCCTCAACTGGATGATTCCCTTGGGACCCTTGACCATACTGGTAAACCTAGTCCCATCTCTGACTTAGTGGAATTCTCATATTTATCTACTGGCTTGGCCAAAATGGAGGCCGCTAGGGAGCCTATTGGTGAACCTTTCCTTGTCTTGGCGCATGAGGGTTTAGAGGGCTAGTCCTTCCTGCCAAATGGTCTCAATCAGACCAATAGTTGTGACCTTTCAAACCTTGACCAAGGGAAAAAACTTGGTGTGCAAAAAAGATGAGAACGCCACTCAAGAGAAAGTTAACCTAGTCCCAAAGCCCAAGGTTGGCCCTGGAAGGCCAAGGAAGAACAGGGGATCTATTGCAAATGGGAAAAACATAGGAACGACCAAGAATAAATGAAAGAAAAACAATGTGGTATTCCAATCGCTAGTGGTGAAAAAATTAGAAATGGAAGAGAAACTGCCCAAGTGCTTTGAGTAGTTCAGGCAAGATTAGAGTGACAATCCCATGATTGGGGATGATGAAGCTTAATTGTATCTTTTGGAATGTCGAGGGTATGGAATCCCCTAACAAAAAATACATAATTAGAAGGTTTTTAAACCTAGAAAAATGCAAATATTTTGTCATGCTACAAGAAACCAAAGCCGTCAATTTTACTCTGGAAAATAGCCTAAGATTTATCTTGAATGGAGCTTCCTCATTCTTCGCCATGCATGAACATGGTAGAGGGGGTGCCTCTATTCTGGTCTTCAAACACTAGCCATAGTGGGTCATTGGTAGTGGCAGCTCACCCTGCAATCGGGTGGTATGGATTACTCTAAAGAAGGAGGATCAAGAATTTGGGGTCTATTTTGTATAAGCACCAAATGATTACATGGAAATAACTTCCTTGTGGTAGTGGTTAGCTAACCTCTCAGAGATCCCTTGGATCTTAAGCGGCGACTTCAACATGGTTGAGCAAGCGGAGGATAAGTGGGGTGGGATAGACATGGTATGGAAAGGTAATAAAAGGAACTTCTAGCTAAGATTGAAACATAAGCTCAATCTGGTAGACCCTGTGGAAAAAGGAAAAAAGGAATGCAAAGGGGTTTGGTACACGATGTAATGCTCAGAAAGGGGGAAGTAGGATTTATTGCAGGCTTGATAGTTTTTATGCAAACAATGATTTCTTTAACTTTGTCCCTGACCACAGAGGCACTAAAGTGTGTGTATACCCCTACACGCTATCTAATCACCACCCCATAAAGGCTGCTCTATCAACATGTCATGACAGGGTAGTGCAACCAAGAAATAAATCAGCCTTTTGTCTCAACACCCTTCTTCTAAAAGATGAGGAATGTAAGGAGGCCATCACCTCCATCAGGGAACCGAACAATTGGATGCTAAAAGGGACTACAACCATTGAAAGATGGAATACCAATGTGGAGTCGTGGAGGAAACTCCTTCAAAAAATTGGGAAGAAAAGGGCTCTAGATGGAAGAAGAGAAGAAAATATGCTTCAAGAGTGCATGTTCGAGACTGAATTCAAACTCTAGCAAACCCTAACAATATCCCTTTAAATGAGGAGCTAGTTAAAGAAAAATATGGGCTAAGGAAGATACAACACCAAAAAATAAATGGTCTTAAAATTAGATCAAAGCTCAACTGGTTAAATTCTATGGACAAGGGTTCCACTTTTTTTTCAAATTCCTAAAAGAAAAAAATTCCAAGGAGAAAATTGACCAAATATGGGATGGGGAGAGGCTGCTCACCTCCCATGAGGAAATCTTAATGACCTTTTAGGCATTTTTTAAAGAGTTCTTTGTATCGGATGTGGGGGGGGAGAAGGATGCCACGCCACTAAGGGCATAGTAGAGAGGCTCATTCCAAAAAAAATCTCAAATGAGGATGCGGTTAAGCTTTTTGTAAAGATTACTAAGGATGAAATTATAGGGGCTATATCCTCCATGAAAAATGACAAATCACCGAGGTGTGATGGTCTGCCTATTGAATTTTACAAATGCTTCTAAGACTGGGTAAGTGAGGATCTTTTGCAAGTATATGAGGAAGCAATAACCAGTGGCTTACTGGGTAACAGTATAAATAAAGGTGTTATCAAGCTTCTCCCAAAAGGGGGAGACAAAACTCTTGTCAAAAACTAGAGACCTATAACTCTTTTAAATGTTTCATATAAGATTTTGGCCAAGGTACTGGACTGAGGCTGGTCATCATTCTTCCAAAATTTGTCAGCACGACCCAAACTGGCTTCATTAAGGGAAGATACATTTTAGAAAACCTCCTAACAAGTTGGGAGGCCATAGAGTGGGCTAAGGTTTCTAAGAAAAATATGGAAATGCTACTCCTGGACTTTGAAAATGCTTATGATAGGGTGGAATGGCCATTCCTAAGGTCAATCCTCAAGGCTTTTGGATTTCCCTTGGGCTTTTGCAAAATGGTGGATACTCTTTTGAAAGATGCTTCTGCACAAATTGATGTAAATAGGTCACTTTTTGAGGAGGTTAAACTGTAGAGGTCCATCTGACAAGGTTGCCTTTGGTACCAACACTATTTCTGATTACTTCGGATGCATTGTTTTATCTTTTAAGAGAGCATTCCCACTTTCCAAGAGTGAAAGACATCAAGCTTCCTGAAAACAATGAGTTGATCAATGTACAATTTGCCAATGGCACCTCCCTATTCATTGAATTGGAAAAGAACAACATAGATTCTTTGATGAAAAAGTTGGATCTATTCTACCAAGCCTCTGGTGCTAAAGTTTCCAAGGCCAAATACATTGTGTTGGGCTGGGAGGAGACCCCTCTAGATTGGATAAAATACTATGGTTTTTACTGGAGTGACCCAAATCTGCAAGTGCAATATTTAGGAATACCCTTTTCCATAAGTCCTAATCTCAAGGAGATGTGGGATTGGATCAAATCTAAAATTGACAAGAAGTTGGAGAAGTGGAACAAACAATATGTCTCCATGGTAGTTAGGATGTAAGTGTGTCAAAAGGTGTTATCATCGTATAGTATCTATTTTGGCTCCATTTGGTTCTTTTGCAGCTATCAGATTAATGAAATCCAGAAGAAAATAAGGTGCTTTCTTTGGTCAGATGGTAAAGGGGAAAAAATAAACACTCGATAAAATGGGAGGTGTTGTTTAGATAAAATGTAGGTTGGGCTTGGTATAAAGGAGCTGAGGATATAGGGAATTGTTTTAGCCTCAAAGTGGATAGTGAAAGATTTGGTTGGAAATGAGCCCTAGAAGGTTCTAGTGTGGAATAAAATTCAAGTAGTTGTCCCTAAATGGGCTAAGGCTTGGAAAATGCTACCCATGAGTTACATTCTCATCAATAAGCACCCCATGACCCCTGTTAGGTCTTTGGTCTTCAAAAGTTTGTGGAAAGCTTGGGAGATCACCAAGCATAATGCCCAGTTTAGATCCCCTAACTTAGCCATTCCTAAGGTCCGCCTTTTCAAACTTCCAGCTCAATCTAGTGGAACGTATAGCATAATGGCAAGCCTTTAGCCCTCCTTCAAGGTTGTTCTGCCAAAAATTGGAACCAAAAAGGGGTCAAAGTTTTCAGTGATGCCTTATAAAATGGTAAGATTAAAAACTGGGACACCTTGAGGATGGAATTGGATCTCCCCATCTCTAACATGAGAACACTCTCCACCTTGATGGAGGCTTGCAAAGAGATCCAGTTTCCCTCCCACTCAAATAGGGTGTTGGATTTGGCCAATGACCTAGTGTGGAAGGATGGGGGAGCTCTTATTGATCTCAAGGCCAAAAAATTTACAAAGATATGACCTATAATAATGTTGTTTTTTATCACTTAAATCAATGCCAGGATACCTCTCTAAATGTTAAAGATTGGCAAAAAGTTTTTAATGATAACTGACATAACACTGTTGAGCCTAAAAAGGCCTGCTTCAAATGGCTTGTTTTTCTTCAAAGGATTCCTTTCAAATCTAACATAAATGATATTGAAATTTGCAGCATCTGTCACACTCCAGAATCGGTTATACATATCCTTTTTGATTGCTTTTATGCTAGATAAATTTGGAAACTTTTCTATTACAATCTAAACATCTAGGATAATGGTAAAATCAATTGGAAGAAGGTGTTGATAAATGATAACAAAATGAGTAACGATTGCATTATTTTTTGGAATTGCTTGTCTATTGAAATAATGTGGTACATTTGGAAAGCAAGAAATGATGATAAATTTAAGGGCTGCATGAGGGTACTTACTAAGTCAACAAAAAGACTCACATATCTATCTGTTGTTTTGTAGGTTTCACTTCATATCGAGGTCTCCTTGGAAAAAATTATGAATTTATGCAAGGATGGAATGGTCACAATCAATAGAGAAGATGTGAGATGTGGGCACACATGTCACTTCAACAATAGAGAAACAAATATATTCATGAGGGCCTTTAATGAGTTCCAAAGAGCCTACAACATTGGGGTAGAGGTTAGAAGGCAAGAACTATAATCATGCACAATGGGAAGGTGATACATTCTTTGTTATTGGTCATGTGAGAGACTTGTTCGATGGAGGGGGAAATAGGGGTAAGATGAGGCCATTAGTAATGCAATCGACTAGGACAATCAAACTTGATGCAAAATAATAGCCATACCTTATACTTACTATATAGCTTGTGAGCATTTTGTATATATGCTCAATATGTTGCAAGTATGAAGGTGTTTTCATTGATTGCAACCAACCTTGTTGTTGTCATTGATGTCAAGGTAGCTGGTTATTGGTTGTATATGTTGAGGATATCAAGAAAATTATAATAAAGAAGTTTTGTAGGTTGTGCATGTATATTTGAGATGTTGAAGAAGTGCTATGAGTACATGGAGTTATCCTTATGTTGCTATGTCTGAAGGTGTGTGAGAGTGAAGTAATGTGCTGCAATAATGGCTTGGAAACTGTTTCCCATGAGTGACATTCTCATCAATAAGCACCTCGTGACCCCTATTGGGTCTTTGTTCTTCAAAAGTTTGTGGAAAGCTCAGGAGATCACCAAGCATAATGCCCAGTTTAGATCCCCTAACTTAGCCATTCCTAACTCACCTTTCCAAACTTTTAGCTCCATTTGGTGGAACGTATAGCATAATGGCAAACCTTTAGCCCTCCTTCAGGGTTGTTCTACCAAAAATTGGAACCAAAAAGGGGTCAAAGTTTTCAATGATATCTTAGAAAATGGTAGGATTAAAAACTGGGACACCTTGAGGATGGAATTTGATCTCCCTGTCTCTAACATGAGAACCCTCTCCACCTTGATGGAGGCTTGCAAAGAGATCCAATTTCCCTCCCACTCAGATAGGGTGTTGGATTTGGCCAATGACCTAGTGTGGAAGGATGGGGGATCTCTTATTGATCTCAAGGCCAACAAAATTTACAAAGATATGACCTATAATAATGTTGTTTTTTATCACTTAAATCAATGTTGGGGTACCTCTCTAAATGTTAAATATTGGAAAAAAGTTTTTAATGATAACTGGCATAACACTATTGAGCCTAAAAATGCCTGCTTCAAATGGCTTGTTTTGCATCAAAGGATTCCTTTCAAATCTAACATAAATGACATTAAAATTTGTAACATCTGTCACACTCTGAAATTAGTTATACATATCCTTTTTTATTGCTTTTATGCTAGATAAATTTGGAAACTTTTCTATTACAATCTAAACATCTGGGATAATGATGAAACCAATTGGAAGAAAGTGTTGATAAATGATAACAAAATGAGTAAGGATTGAATGTTATTTTTTGGAATTTCTTGTCTATTGAAATAATGTGGCACATTTGGAAAGTAAGAAATGATGATAAATTTAAGGGCTGCATGAGGGTACTTACTAAGTCAACAAAAAGACTCATATATATCTTTGTTGTTTTATAGGTTTCACTTCATATCGAGGTCTCCTTGGAAAAAATTGTGAATTTATGTAGTGATGGAACAGTCAGAATCAATACAGAAGATGTGAGATGTGGGCATGCATGCCACTGCAACAATAGAGAAAAAAAAAGATATTCATAAGGGCCTTTAATGAGTTCCAAAGAGCCTGCAACAATGGGGTAGAGGTTAGAAGGCAAGCAAGGCACAAAGAGCACTGTAATCATGCAGAATAGGAAGGTGATACATTCTCTGTTACTGTTCCTGCGAGAGACTTGTTCGACGAAGGGGGAAACAGGGGGAAGATGAGGCCATTAGCAATGTGGCCAACTAGGACAATCAAACTTGATGCAGAATAACAACCATACCTTATACTTACTATATAGCTTGTCAGCATTTTGTATATATGGTCAATATGTTGCAAGTATGAAGGTGTTGTCATTGATGTCAACCGGTCATTGTTTTCATTAATGTCAAGGTAGTTAGTTATTAGTTGTATATGTTGAGGATTTAAGAAAATTATAATAAAGAAGGTTTGTAGGTTGTGCATGTATAGTTGAGATGTTGAAGAAGTGTTATGAGTACATGGAGTTATCCTTATGTTGCTATGTCTGAAGGTGTGAGAGAGTGAAGTAATGTGTTGCAAGAATGGCTTAGAAAATGTCGCCCATGAGTGGCATTCTCATCAATAGGCACCCCATGACCCCTATTGGGTCTTTGGTCTTCAAAAGTTTGTGGAAAGCTTGGGAGATCACCAAGCATAATGCCCAATTTAGATTCCCTAACTTAGCCATTCCTAACTTGCCTTGCTAAAATTTCAGCTCCATCTGGTGGAACATATAGCATAATGGCAAGCCTTTAGCCCTCCTTCTGAATTGTTCTACCAAAAATTGGAACCAAAAGGGGGTCAAAGTTTTCAGTGATGTCTTAGAAAATGTTAAGATTAAAAACTAGGACACCTTGAGGATAAAATTTGATCTCCTCGTCTCTAACATGAGAAACCTCTCCACCCTGATGGAGGCTTGCAAAGAGATCCAGTTTCCCTCCCACTCGAATAGGGTGTTGGATCTGGAAAATGACCTAGTGTGGAAGGGTGGGGGATCTCTTATTGATCTCAAGGCCAAAAAAATTTACAAAGATTTGACTTGTAATAATGCTTTTTTTATCACTTAAATCAATGTTGGGGTACCTCTCTGAATGTTAAAGATTGTCAAAAAGTTTTTAATGATACCTGGAATAACACTATTGAGCCTAAAAAGGCCTACTTCAAATGGCTTGTTTTTCTTCAAAGGATTCCTTTCAAATCTAACATAAATGAGATTGAAATTTGCAGCATTTTTCGCACTCTAGAATCAGTTATACATATCCTTTTTAATTGCTTTTATGCTAGAGAAATTTGGAAACTTTTTTGTTACAATCTAAACATCTGGGATAATGATAAAACCAATTGGAAGAAGGTGTTGATAAATGATAACAAAATGAGTAAGGATTGCATTATTTTTTGGAATTTCTTGTTTATTGAAATAATGTGGCACATTTGGAAAGAAATAAATGATGATAAATTTAAGGGTTGCATGAGGGTACTTACTGAGTCAACAAAAAGACTCACATATCTCTATGTTGTTTTGCAGGCTTCACTTCATATCGAGGTCTCCTTAGACAAATTTGTGAATTTATGCAAGGATAGAACGATCACAATCAATAGAGAAGATGTGAGATGTGAGCATGCATGCCGCTTCAACAATAGAGAAATAGAGATATTCATAAGGGCCTTTAATGAGTTTCAAAGAGCCTGCAACAATGGGGCAGAGGTTAGGAGGCAAGCAAGGCACAAAGAGCACTACAATCATGCACAATCCTCTGCAATCATGCACAATAGGAAGGTGATACATTCTCTATTATTGTTCCTATGAGAGACTTGTCCAATGGAGGGGGGAACAGGGGGAAGATGAGGCCATTAGCAATGCAACTAACTAGGACAATCAAACTTGATACAAAATAACAACCATACCTTATACTTGTTGTATAACTTGTGAGTGCTTTGTATATATGCTCAATATATTGCAAGTATGAAGGTTTTTTCATTGATGTCAACCGTTTGTTGTTGTCATTGATGTCAAGGTAGCTAGTTATTGGTTGTATATGTCGAGGATATTAAGAAAATTGTAATAAAGAAGGTTTGCAAGTTGTGCATGTATAGTTGAGATGTTGAAGAAGTGCTATGAGTACATGGAGTTATCCTTATGTTGCTATGTATGAAGGTGTGTGAGTGAAGTAATTAATGTGCTGCAATAATGTCTTTGGTACTTGGGTTCCAAGTGCTTTTGAGAAAATTTGATAAATAGAGAAAACAGTGTTATGCAAGTATTTAGTGTATGCTCTGGGATAAGCTCCACGTTTCTTCTAGGTTGATGCTATGCTTGTGCAGATTTGAGGTATTGTTCATGGTTTTTGGTAGTTGCCTTATCTAGAATTTGAGCTTTTTGATCGTCGTACAATGCGAGATATTTTCACCAATATGTGAACTGTGCATTTCAGTGTGTTTGGCTATGGTCTGGGAGAAATGTATTTGCTCCACATTTCTCCGCATTTTGGTTTCAGGACTTGTAGTTTTGAGAATATGTTGATGTAGTGTAAAAAAATGTATCCTTGGACATTTTTGCACTCATTTGGGTCTTTCTTTTGGATGTTGACTTAGTTTTTCCTAGATTTAATGTTGTAATGTGGTCAACACATTCACATTAGGTCCGGGACCCTTGTGAATCAATAAGAACTTTATGATGTCTTGTAAAAGTGTTGTGAAGTGTTGTAACCCACTTTCACACTTTGATAGGATCTTTTTATTATAATTCACTTAAATAACCTCTTTTTATCACTTACCAGGCCTTATTTCAAAGTGTTGTAAAGTGTTGTAACAAACTTTCACGCTTTTCTAGGCTTTTCATCAATAATTTGACCCTTTCTTATGTTGAAATGACCCCTTTATATGCTTACAGGCCTTACTTAAGTGTGTTTTAGAGAATAATCTTGTTAAACATCATTTAATACACTTTAATTACTAACTCCCACTTAAATTTCCCTAGTGGGACCAAGTCGCCACTAGGGGCGACTTAGTCCCACTTGGCTCAAAAATCAAAATTATTTCAAAATTCTGGCGGGATATTATTTTCTGAGCCTTGAGGTCAACATGTGATGTGGTATTTTTAGGAAATTTAATATAATCATGTATAAATATAGAGTTTTCCTCTCATTTTTCATCTTCTAATCTCTCCTAATCTCATTCTTTCACTTAATCATTCAAGCAATTATAAAGCATCCTCTTTAGCATTCTAGGCATTCTCAAGCATACATCCATTGGAGCTTCTACTTGCATATCCTCAGATTTCTACTTCAAGGGTTTGGTGAGTTTTCGCATTGCATGTTGTTTATTCATCATTCTCTTTTCTTTTCATTTCATTTTCAAGGGTTTAATTACCAAACTGGGGTTTGACCAAGGCAAACCCTTATTCACTAACCCTTAACACTTTTTCCCCTCTTTGCATGTGTTTTGCAGGTCTTGTGTGTAGATTTGTCAAAGAGCAAGGTGTGAAAAGTTGTCAACAATTCATCAAAGTCTTTCAAATTAAAAAAACCCTAAAATAAGATTGGAGGTCACCTACAGACTAGAGTCTGCAGATTCGGATCCAGAAACCTGTCAAGAACTAAAGTGTAAATCGGGAGCTACAGATTACATCTTCGAATTTCCCAAAATCTGAAAGTGGACTAAGTCACCATCAATGGCGAATTAGTCCCACTGCCAGGCATGAAAAGTGTTTTTTGCAGTTCTGGATACCCTTTTGGCTTAAACCTGTTTTGGTAGAATTTCCCTGAAACATGACTAAGTTGCCCAGCTTGGCATAAGTGTCCCAGTTGGCATCAACAGTGATTTTTGTAGGATCCCAAAGCTCCTTTGCATCACTTTCCAGTTTCCAGGTGCACCTCTCCAATCTCATTAAGTTATGTTATAGTTTGTTTGCATATTTAGTTAATTTTGCATATAACAATGTGTTTTCAAACAAAGTGCATTTTCTTAGTTTTGCATTAATAATCCATCTATTTTATCAGTTCTTTGCATTTAGGGAATTCTATTTAGACATATTTCAATCATATTTGCATTAGTCTTGAGTGAACCACCTAGATTTTTGGGATACCTTTCTCCTTTTAGGTGCAAAACCCTAGAAGTGTAAGAGAGCCTATCCCCAAATATTTACGGTTCATTTTGGTGAACCTGCATTTTGAACATTGTATTTCTGATTTTAAATGCATTTACATCCTAGGAATAGATTACATTGGCATTGCATTGTTTAAATTGCATCTTACGGTTTCCAAATTTTCAATAGTGAAAAGCTCATATAGCTTGCATTTTTGCACTTTATTTCATTAAAAATCAACAAAATTTTGCATTTTCATATTCTACCTTCTTCTGAAAACCTAAAAATCATAAAATCCAATTAAAAAATTCTAAAAATTTCCAAAAAAATCATTGCTTGGACTCATTCGCCACCTTGGGCGACTTAGTCCAATTGCACATTCTACATTACAATTTCTAGCATTTCCAGTATAGTCTCTGCATTTCTGTTTTTTATCATTACATTTTTGTTACTGCTTCCAGATTTTTTGTTTTATTCAATTTCTTGCATTTAGTTTGTTGTCATTCATTTGCATCATGGATATGTGTTTTAACAAGCTTTGGATGTCATTAAAATCCTTAGTTGACATGTCAAGCTATGCCTTTGGAACTGATCCTAATGACATTGAACTTCCTCATGCTCCGTCAACTCCTCATGAATGTCCTCCTCGTGATGTTGACATCATTGGAGAAGATGATGAAAACATGAATAAGTTCCTAAATGAATTCCTTGACAACCTTGAAGCTAATGCATCCTTTTATCCATCCATGAAACAACAAGACCTTCCTACAATACCACCTCTTGATATGTTTGGTTACTTACATCCTAAAAAAAACATCGAACCTAAGTTCCCTACACAAGGAGAATTGAGTTCTTCTAAACAAACAACCCCTCAACCATTCTACGATAATAAAGTAACTAATACTCCAATCAACCTTAAAGAAACCTATGGCAAATGTTTTACCATTTTGAGGACACAAGGATGTGACACAACAACTAAACATGACATTCATCAACTATTAGAGAAAAATTCAAAAGATGACAACACAACGAGGTTAGGATATCAAGATCATCCTCATAATAGCAAGCCTCCTAGAGAATATCTGAGACTTCATGATGATGTCACAGTGATCTTTGAATCCCCTCCCAATTTGAATGCCCTTCTTCCTAAAGAACAATCAATGCCTCATAATCATAACACAGACAACAATAAAATCATCTCAAGGCCTCCTGCCTTAATCTCCTCTCACGAGTTTGGTGAATCTAGCAAATGCAAGAGACCTTACAAGTTACAAAAAATAAAGTTTCCTCTCCATCCACCACCTGAATGTGAAAGGAAATTGCAAATACTTTTAAACAAATGACTCATACTATTAACACCTATGAATAGGTTGGTGATATATCCTAAAGATGCTAATATTCCACATTTTGCATATCATCGTGCTCTTGGACATCGTAGTGATGAGTGTCATCAATTGAAAGAAATACTGAGCAAGTATCATTTCGATGGTGATAACTGCTATCCACTAAATCCATAAAACACTCTCCCACTCCTTGTCATGAATAGTTGTAGAACATTCCCTTCTCACTATTGCATGAACTTTCCCATCACCTACTTTGGCTCATTCTTGCCTTGCACCAAGTGGGGGCAAGAAGTTGTTAGCCCTGTCCTAGTAATGCATTTGTCGTTGTCCCTTAGCTGCGTTATTCACCTTCTGCTTATACCAATTGAGATTGGGAGGTGGATGACTTGCTCGATGGTTGGCTTTCATTTTCCTTACTAGTCTTTTGCATTTTCTTTTTCTTTTTCTTTTGTGTGTTTGCATGTGCATACTGTGATCCCCTGTGATGTTTTGTTTGATGTTCTCTCTCTTTGTGTCATTCCTCTATTTATACCTTCATTCTTCTCTATGTCGTACATCACTTTCACCTTTTCTTTTGTCTTCCTTTTGGGGATGATGCAAGGCATTAAGACATTTATATCTCTTTCGTGTTGACCCAAAAGGATTTTCTTTTTCTTTTCCTTTTCGTTTGTCTTCCTTTTGGGGATGATGCAAGGCATTGAGACATTCATGTCTCTTTCATGTTGACCCAAAAGGATTTTCTTTTGTCTTCCTTTTGGGGATGACACAAGGCATTGATACATTCATGTCTCTTCCATGTTGACCCAAAAGGCTTTTCTTTTTCTTTTCCTTTTCTTTTTTCTTTCTCTTGTGTTTTCCTTTTGGGGATGACACAAGGCATTGAGACATTTCATGTCTCTTTCATGTTGACCCAAAAGCTTTTCCTTTTTCCTTCACCCTTTTTCTTTTTCATTTGGCTTGTGTTTTCCTTTTGGGGATGATGCAAAGTGTCAAGACACCCTATGTCTCTTCCATGTTGACCCAAAAGGTTCTTTCTTTTTCTTTTTTTTTTGCTCTCTTTGTGTCATTCTTCTAGTTCTATGTATTTTGGGGATGATGATAGTTCCAAGCTCTCTAACAAACATTGTAGCAAAGAACATACTGACCCCAAATCCATAGATCCCTTATGTGTTTGGTGTTTTCACTTCGGGGGCAACCCCTTTCCTTTCTTTTTCCTTTTCTTTGCATGTCGTAACCTTACTCGGAAACATATGATTTGGCATAGGGCTTTCCAAGTTGGTTCTCATGTCTTCTGTCTTGTTTGCATTTTTCATTTGCTACTTTAAAGTAATTTCGCACAGTACGGTGTGTAGAAATTTCTTTAAAGTGGGAGCATACATTTGCATTATTCATTTGCATTTTTCTTTTTCTTGGTTCTTAGTGTAGCCTTGTTACTTCATACAATGCGTTTGTCACTTTGTGGATGACATTGGGTGTAGTGTCCTTCATGAGCGTGATCTATCTTAGCATATTACATTCCTCTTAGTGGCTTGATGCGACACACTACATCCCCTAAGTTATGAATCTTCTATTCTTTGATTGGTCCTCTCTTGGAGACATTAGACACAATGTTCCCTAAGTTAAAGACCTCACATGAACTAAGCAAGACTCCTTTGAACATCTTTTGCATGTTGCATTTCGCATTTGTTATATGGCCACCCTACATAACACAACTTGCATGCCTATGATGCCATCGTGTTTGTTCATGAGCTCCAAGCATATGAAGTTTTTCTTATCTCATGAAGCTCTAAAAGTTATTTTATTTTGTGGTGCCTTATTAAAGTCATTAGAAGGTATAAATTTGGTATGGTTGAGTGGGAAGCCCATTCTGAGGCATGACTTTCCCCATAGCCACCTGCATGTGTGTGAGTGCATACCAGCCATGAGTGTATGTTTCTCACCTTTTAGGCCTTCTCACCCAACGGACAGCCATGAGTTCTGTCGCCTTAGAGTGAGTATGTGTTTTCCAGACAAACAACCTAGATCTGATCCACAACAAGATGGATAAACGATCAAAGCTTGATCTGACTCTCTTTTTCCTTCTCCTTCTCTCCCTTTCATTTTCATCATTGTCTTGTGTGTTCCTTTGTGCTAATGTTTGGTTTGCCATGGGATTTTGATCCTAGGGGCTTGATCATCCCTCTTGATTGTTGTCTCATCTTTCCAGCATGAGTGCATTTGGATCCCTCTTGATGTGCATGTTTGGCTACTTTAGTGTGAGTTTGAAGCAAGTTCATACTATCACTAAAGTGGGAGCTAAATGAAGCGAAAAAAATGTATCCTTGGAAATTTTCACGCTCATTTGGGTCTTTCTTTTGGATGTTGGCCTAGTTTTGCCCAGATTTTATGTTGTAATGTGGTCAACACATTCACATTAGGTCTTGGACCCTTGTGAATCAATAAGAACTTTATGATGTCTTGTAAAAGTGTTGTGAAGTGTTGTCACCCACTTTCACACTTTTCTAGGATCTTTTTATTATAATTCACTTAAATAACCTCTTTTTATCACTTACCAAGCCTTATTTCAAAGTGTTGTAAAGTGTTGTAACAAACTTTCACGCTTTACTAGGCTTGTCATCAATAATTTGACCCTTTCTTATGTTTAAATGACCCCTTTATACACTTGCAGGCCTTACTTAAGTGTGTTTTAGAGAATAATCTTGTTAAACATCATTTAATACACTTTAATTCGCGACACCCACTTAAATTTCCCTAGTGGGACCAAGTCGCCACTAGGGGCGACTTAGTCCCACTTGGCTCAAAAATAAAAATTATTTCAAAATTCTAGAGGGATATTATTTTCTAAGCCTCGAGGTCGGCCTGTGATGTGGTATTTTAGGAAATTTTATATAATCATGTATAAATATAGGGTTTTCCTCTCATTTTTCATCTTCTAATCTCTCTTAATCTCATTCATTCACTTAATCATTCAAGCAATTATCAAGCATTCTCTTTAGCATTCTAAGAATTCTCAAACATACATCCATTAGAGCTTCTACTTGCATATCTTCAGATTTCTACTTCAAGGGTTTGGTGAGTTGTAGCATTGCATGTTGTTCGTTCATCATTCTCTTTTCATTTCATTTCATTTCATTTCATTTCATTTCATTTCATTTCATTTCATTTTCAAGGGTTTAATTACCAAACCAAGGTTTAACCAAGGCAAACCCCTATTCACTAACCCTTAACACTTTTTCTCCACTTTGCATGTGTTTTACAGGTCTTGTGTGCAGATTTGTCAAAGAGCAAGGTGTGAAAAGTTGTCAACAATTCATCAAAGTCTGTCAAAGTCAACAAAACCCTAAAAGAAGCTTAGAGATCACCTACAGACCAGAGTCTATAGATTCAGATCTAGAAACTTGTTAGGAACTAAAGTGTAGATCGGGAGCTACAGATTGCATCTTTGAATTTCCCAAAGTTTGAAGGTGGAGTAAGTTGCCATCAGTGGCGAATTAGTCCCACTTCCAGGCCTAAAAAGTGTTTTTTGCAGTTCTGAATACCCTTTTGGCTGAAACCTGTTATGGTAGAATTTCCCTGAAATAGGACTAAGTCGCCTAGCTTGGCGTAAGTGTCCCAGTTGGCATCAACAATTATTTTTGCAGGATTCTAAAGCTCCTTTGCATCACTTTCTAGTTTCCAGGTGCACCTCTCCAATCTCATTAAGTTCTATTGCAGTTTGTTTGCATATTTAATTCATTTTGCATATCATAATGTGTTTTCAAACAAAGTGCATTTTCTTAGTTTTGCATTAATAATCCATCTCTTTTATCAGTTCTTTGCATTTAGGGCATTCTATTTAGACATATTTCAATCATATTTGCATTAGTATTGAGTGAGCCAGCTAAGTTTTTGGGATTCCTCTCTCCTTTTAGGTGCAAAACCCTAGAAGTGTAAGAGAGCCCTATACCCCAAAAATTTACGGTTCAGTTGATAAGGTTGCTTTTTTGCTTGGTTCAAGAGGATTTGAGATTTGGTGTTGTTGATGAGTTTTAGTGTTACACTATATTATAGTGAGTTCAAATATATAAAATATTCATCCTCTTCAGGTGAAGTTTGTTGTGAAGCTTCTAGATGAATTTACATGTGTTCATTGCATACTCCAGATCATGTTCAAGTGAATTTTGTTGTCCAGAAATATTGGACTGAGTTAAGGATGTGTGTGCTTAATTGTTTTATGTGTTTTGCACAGGTGTTGGCCAACCTTGAGTTAAACACTGCTTGTGAAGTTCATAGAAGCATGTTGAGGTGTGTTGGGACTCATTTAGGTCCTCATTAAGAATATATAGGTCACCCAAATTCTCTTCCATCGCGAGAATGCTTTGGTGTTGACCTAATTTGAATTTGTAGATATAAAGTGTATATGGCCGACCTTGGAAGGGTTTCAAGGTTGAAGACGGTATAAGTATGAGTTGAAACATTTGTAAGAGACATAGAGAGATGCAAGATATGTGTATGTGATGCGAATTCGAGCAGATCAATGCGAATTTCAAAGTGTTCAGTTCCTAAAGGCTATGAGTTGAAGGTGTACTCTATAGATTTCAAGAATTTCTGCAAAAATGTGAGAAAATTATGGTGGAATCTCTGTTGCATTGAGATAGTTTTCTCTCTGTAACAACTCTCTTCTATCTTCTTTTTAATTATGTGGCAGTGAGCCCTTTGTGTAGTGAGCCCTCATTGGACAGTGTGTCCTATCTTGGTAGTGAGCCTTTGTATTCAGTTTTGGAATTCTTTATATTGTGAGCTAATCCTCACCATGGTTTTTCCCTCATTAGTTTTTCCACATAAATCTGGTGTTATTGTGTGCATGGTTTTACTACTTTTAGTTTACATTTCTGCATTTAAAAATCAAACATATTAGAAGAGTAAAGGTTTTGTGAATGTATGTAAATCTAACTTCTATTGAGGGTTTTGAAGTTTAAAATTGCTACAACTGATTCACCCCCCTCTCAATTGTCTTGTTCAACAATTGGTATCAGAGCAAGGTTCTTTGGAGAAGAGATTAACCTCTTAGGGAAGGTTTAGGATGGCGAACAAGATAATAACTATTGAGTGTCTAAGGTTCAATGGGATTGACTATGCATTTTGGAAGAAAAAGATGGAAGGATATCTTGCATACTGTGGATATGAGATTGAGAAGTCTATTCAAAACCAATATGTTGCTCTGACTAATGGTCCAAGTATCACTAATGATACCAAAACACATGAAATAAATAGTAAGGCAAAGTTCATTATTATAAATAGTCTTTCATAGTTTGAAGTAGTTAAAGTTATGATGTGAAGATTGCTAAAGACGTTTAGGATAAGTTAGAAAAGATGTATGAAGGAGATGAAAAGGTCAAACAAGCAAAGTTGCAGAACTTGGAGGCACAATTTGATATCCTGTAAATGAGTGAAGATGAGAACATCAAATCCTACATGCAAAGAGTAGATGAGCTGGTAGGTGGAATGAGAGGACTTGGTGCACAAATAGATGAATCTGGGATAGTGAAGAAGGTACTTAGAACTCTCCCTGATATATACAATGAAAAGGTATTTTCTATAGAGGAAATTGTAGAGTATAATACATATACTAAAGATCAGTTGATTGGTACTCTAACCTCTTTTGAAATGAGAAAGTTGGGATTAAAAAATAGAACAAAGAAATAAACTGCATTCAAGGTTGCAAAAGTGGAAGATCCAAATGAAGAAAATCTTGATGAAGTGGAAGAAAATTTTGTAAGAATGAAAAAGTGCACCAGTAAGTATCAAGGTAAATTACCATTCAAATGTCTTAGTTGTGGAGGAATAGGTCATTATGCTTCAAGATGTCCAAAAAGAGTTGAAAGAAATAAACATAGAGAAGGTAAAGAAAATAAAGGAAAGATGATCAAATGAGCATATTATGTCAATGAAGATGTTGGTATTTCTGATGATGAATCTGATTATGGAGATTTTGATGATAATGAATGCTTATTCCTGGCTTTAAAAGATGAATCTAATACTGCTAACATTGAAATATGTGTGAAGGAAAGTGCTCTGGAGAAAGTTGAAGGTATTGTGGTCTCTGCTCTTCATGCTAAAGAAGACAAGAACTACTGGGTCATTGATAGTGGCTGCTCAAATCACATGACCGGTGACAAAATTAAGTTTTTTAAACTTGAAAAGTATGATGTAGGCTTAGTTAAGTTTGGAGATGATTTTGGTGCTAAGATCTGTGGGATTCAATCAATTTTGATGGCAAGCATAATATTGATGGTGTCTACTATGTTAAGGGTTTGAGACATAATCTCTTGAGTGTTGGATGAATGTGTAAAAAGGGATATAATCTTGTGTTGAAGGATGAAAAATGTGAAATAAAAAAAGGGTTTGAAACTATGATTGTTGCTGGGAAAAAGAATGAAGGAAACATCTATCAACTCAAAGGTGTTGATGCACATTGCTTTATGTCACAAATTAATGACAGTTGGCTATAGCATCGGAGGATGTGTCATATGAATTTTGACAACTTGGTGAGAATTAGTGCAGTACAAGCTATGAGAGATTTACCAAGAATTAAAAATCTCATTAATGCAGTCTACAAGGACTATCAATTTGGAAAGCAAGCTAGAAACAAGTTTATGTCAAAGGAATAATCTACAACTAGACTACTAGAATTGATTCATACAGATCTTTGTGGTCCTACAAGGGTGAGAATTCTACAAGGTGACAGGTATTTTATGCTTTTGATTGATGATTACTCTAGAATGACATGGGTTACTTTTCTTAGAGAGAAATTTGATGTATTAGACAAATTCAAGGAATTTAAGACAATGGTTGAGAATGAAATAGGTCTGAAAATAAAATGTTTGAGGTCTGATAGAGGTGGTGAATTCACCTCCAATGAGTTTAACATGTTCTTTGAAGTCCATGGGATGAGAAGACAATTGTCTGCCCCTAGAACCCCTTAGCATAATGGAGTTGTTGAAAGAAAGAACAAGACAATGATAACATAGGCAGGTCTACTAGAAGTTTACTAAAGAGAAGCAATTCACATTGTTGTTTATATATTCAACCGAGTTCAAGCAAAATCTAACAACACTAAGACTCCCTATGAGCTATGGTGTGGAAGGATTCCTACTATCAAGTATTTCAAGTTATATGGAATAAAATGTTATATCAAAAGAGATGAAGAAAATCTAGGAAAGTTTGATGCTATATGTGATGAGGGTATTTTCCTTGGATACTCTACTAGAATAAAAACTTACAGATGTTACAATAAAAGGCTAAGAAAGGTTGTAGAAAGCAAAAATTTCAAGGTTGATGAAGCATTGAAGAACTCAATTGAAGTTGATAGATATGTATCAGATGAACCTGATTGTAGAGAAGTAGAAGAAGTTGTTGAAGAACAATAAGTGTAGAATGAAGAAAAGAAGCTTCGAAAAGGGTTCCCAAAACCCATAAGTATGTGCAAAAGAATCATTAAGAAGACCGGATCATTGGATACAAGAGGAAAGGTGTATTGACAAGAAGCAAAGTTGTTGAAGTTGAGGTAAATTATTGCTTAGTTTCTAAAGTTGAGCCTAAGACAGTGAGTGAAGCATGTAAATATAAACATTGGATGAAAGCAATGGAAGAAGAACTTTTGCAAATTGAGAAAAATAAAACTTGGGAATTGGTTCCTAGACTAGCAAAAAAGAACATAATTGGAAGCAAACTGAATGAGAATGGAGAAGTGGTAAGAAACAAGGCAAGGCTTGTCTGTAAAGGCTACTCACAAGTGGAAGTTATAGGTTTTTAGGAAACATTTGCTCCGGTGGCTAGAATGGAAGCTATCCAATTTTTTTTGGCATTTGCTACTCATAAGGACTTTAAAGTTATCAAATGGATGTGAAGTCTGCATTTCTGAATGGTGAGTTAGAAGAAGAAGTCTACATGGAACAACCAGAGGGATTCCAGTTGTCAGATCAACCAAATATGGTCTGCAAATTGAAAAAGGATTTATATGGTTTGAAGCAAGCTCCCAGAGCTTGGTATGCAAGATTGGACAAATGTTTGATTTAGTAAGGTTTCAACAAAGGTACTGCAGATAGCAATTTATATTTCAAAATTGAAGATGACAAGATCTTGATAGTAGTTGTGTATGTGGATGACATTATTTTTGGAGGAAATGAAACTATGTGTAAGATGTTTGTTGAAGATATGCAGAAAGAGTTTGAGATGTCTATGTTTGGTGAGATGAATTTCTTCCTTGGACTGCAAATCAATCAAAAAAACAAAGGGATTTTTATTTCAAAATCAAAGTATACAAAAGAAATGTTGAAGAAATTTGGGATGGATGGTTCCATACCAGTATGAACTCCTATGGTGACTAGCTGTAAATTGTGTAAGGATGATGATTCTCCTAAGGCTAATAAGAGAAAATACAAATCAATGATTGGAGGACTACTATATTTAATTGTTACCAAATCGGATATCATGCATGCAGTTTGTCTTATGGCTAGATTTAAAGAGGGTCCTAAAGAAACACATGTTGCAGATGTCAAGAAGGTATTTAGATATCTAAAAGGCACTCTGGATCATGGCTTATGGTATCCTAAGGATACCAACTTTAGACTAAGTGCTTATACAGATGCAAATTGAGTAGGTTGTGTTGATGACAGAAAAAGTACAAGTGGTGGTGCATTCTTTCTTGGATGCAGATTGGTATCATAGTTAAGCAAAAAACAAGATTTAGTTTCCTTATCCACTGCAGAGGTTGAGTATATTGCTGCAGCATCTGGCTACACACAAGTTTTGTGGATGAGACAAACATTGAAGGATATCAGAGTAACGTATGATGATCCCATCTCTATCTTTTGTGATAATACAAGTGCAATTAACATTTCAAAGAATCTAGTGATGCACTCAAGGACAAAACATATATATATCATGTATCACTTTTTGAGAGAGAAGGTTATGGAGAATGAAGTAAAGCTTGAGTATGTACCTACAAAGGATTAGATTGCTGACATATTTACTAAGGCTCTTCCTAAAGATACTTTTGAGTATCTCTGGGAGAAATTAGGGGTTATTTCCCCTCCTTTCTTGAACTAGATGCATATGGAGTTGTATCATTCCATTGGATCTATGGATCTATCTTCCTTCTAGACTGATGCTTGGTGGCTACCTCTCAGGGGGAGCAAGTAGTGTCATGTGTTGTCATTGTGTAGTTGATTGGTTGTACTCCTAAGGGGGAGTATTCAGAGCTAGAATTGATCTTGGTTCGATGTCAAAAGAAGAGAACAATGCAAAACATCTTTTTGTCTTTGCCATTGATGTCAAAGGGGGAGAGAAAGCATCATGTGAAAATTTTTATCTACACAAGGGGAGAGAAAGTAAAAGAAATCAGGAGAAAATGTGTTCAAAGCTGTTGTGTTGTCTTTGATGGTTTTTCACATCATGTGTTTCCATCAATGACAAAGGGGGAGATTGTTGCAAGTATGAAGGTGTTGTCATTGATGCCAATCAGTTTTTTTTGTCATTGATGCCAAGATGGCTAGTTATTGGTTGTATATGTCGAGGATATTGAGAAAATTGTAATAAAGAAGGTTTGTAGGTTGTGCATGTATAGTTGAGATGTTGAAGAAGTGTTATGAGTACATGGAGTTATCCTTATGTTTCTATGTCTGAAGGTGTGTGAGAGTGAAGTAATGTGCTGCAATAATGTCTCTGGTACTTGGGTTCCAAGTGCTTTTGAGAAAATTTGATAAATAGAGAAAACAATGTTATGTAGGTATTTAGTGTATGCTTTGGGATGTGCTCCGTGTTTCTTCTAGGTTGATTCTATGCTTGTGCAAATCTGAGGCATTGTTCATGGTTGTTGGTAGTTTCCTTATCCAAAATTTGAGCTTTTGGATCATCATACAGTGAGAGATATTTTCACCAGTATGTGAACTGTGCATTTTAGTGTGTCTGGCTGTGGTCTGGGAGAAATATATTTGCTCCACATTTCTCTATATTTTGGTTTCAGGACTTGCGGTTCTAAGAATATGCTTATAAGGTTGCTTTCTTGCTTGGTTCAAGAGGATTTGAGATTTTTTGTTGATGATGATGAGTTTTACTGTTATAGTATATTACATTGAGTTCAAATATACAAAATATTCATACTCTTCAAGTGAAGTTTGTTGTCCAGAAAGATTGGACTGAGTTAAGGATGCATGTGCTTAATTGTTTTATGTGTTTTGCATGGGTGGTGGTCGAACTTGTGTTAAACATTACTTGCAAAGTTCATAGAAGCGTGTTGGGACTCATTTAGGTCCTCATTAAGAATATGTATAGGTCGCCTTCATTCTCTTCCACCACGAGAATGCTTTGGAACCAACCTAATTTGAATTTGTAAATACAAATTGTATATGGCCGACCTTGCAAGGGTTTCAAGGTTGAATATAGTATAAGTATGAGTTGAGATGTTTGTAAGAGGCATAGAGAAATGCAAGATATGTGTATGTGATGCAAATTTGAGCAGATCAGTGCAAGTTTCAAAGTGTTGAGTTCCTGAAGGTAGTGAGTTAAAGGTGTACTCTATCTTTCAAGCATGGCTACAAAAGTGTGAGCAAATTATGGTGGAATCTCTATTGCATTGAGATAGTTTTCTCTCTGTAACAACTCTCTTCTATCTTCTTTATAATTTTGTGGCAATGAGCCCTCCAAGCAATGAACTCTCATTGGATAGCATGTCTTGTCTTAGCAGTGAGCCTTTCTAGCAATGAATCTTTGTATTTAGTTTTGGAATTCTTTATATTATGAGCTAATCCTCACCTAGTTTTTCCCTCATTGGGTTTTCCACATATTAAATTTGGTGTTATTGTGTGCATGGTTTTACTACTTTCAGTTTTAGTTTCTGCATTTAACAATCAAACATATTAGCAGAGTAAAGGTTTTATGAATGCATGTAAATCTAACTTTTGTTGAGGGTTTTGAAGTTTAAAATTGCTATAGCTGATTCACCCCCCCTCTCAGTTGTCTTGTTCAACACAATATACCCTCTATATGTTGCCAACTCGGATGTAAAAACTGTTAGAATTGATCGTTTACTTGTTGATATGTTTTGATTTTTTGTAGCATTCTGAACTAATTCCTACCAAATCTGATTGTACATGGTTATCAATCTGTTGTTAATATAAAAAATACTTTTGAGAAGATTGTCAAGTGTGTTGGAAGAATGAAGAAGAACATCTCATTTTGCAGCTTTTGTGTTGTCATTGATGTCACCATGTTATATGAGTTGCAACTACAAGTTTAAGTTCTAGCTTGATCCGGTATTTTGAACCAGTATGCAGTTATTATCCTCTGGTATTTTGGTCCGCAATCCTCCGTTGATGATTATTGTTGCTTGTGGTTTTGGGAAATGGTTTATGGATGCTGAAAGGTTGTCTGTTCAGAATCTCGTGTGCATAGGTGCTCATATGGAGTGTTGGCATTACTCTGTTGTTGCCTTTTGCTATTAGGTCTATCTTTGGCCAACCTAATGTATAGTTTGTGTTATGATGGATTAATTTTGTGTTGCAGATGTATGTGTGACCTATCTTAGGTCCATGCTGACATGTTGTAGCATGCTACATGTTTGAATTGTTTTTGGAAAGATTTTGTAAATGCTTGAAGCCAATAGTTATCTTTTTGGTGAATAAGGGTTGCATTTAATTAGGTCGACCTAATTGATGCTTGCGGATGAATCAAATATACATATGGGATAGTGTTGAGATTGTTGGTGCAAAGTTGAGATAGAGAAGAAGACTAGTATGCGAAAATGATGAAGTGTGTTAAGTCAGTTTATTGAGCATCAAAGGAACTGAATCAACACTTGTTAGGTGCAACTTTATCAGTTCATTTCTCCGGCTGTAAGCCATTTTGTTATTGTATCTTTTGTAGGCAGTGAGACCTGGCAGTGAGCAACCCTTTTGTAATATCTTATAACCAGTTATACTATATTGTGAGCTAACCCTCACCGTGATTTTTCCCATTTTGGGTTTTCCATGTAAAAATCATGGTGTTCATGTGTTGTGTGCTTTCATGTTCTGTTAATGCTCTTGCTTATCTTTACTGTTATATGCATTGGAGTAATTGAATGGTGTTTGTTCAATAAGTTTAAGAAGATACTGATTCACCCCCCCTCTTAGTATCTTGGGTATTCAACAATTGGTATCAAAGCTTGGTTCCTCTGAAGAAGCCTAACAACTTGAGGAAGATTCTAAAGATTGAACAAATGGATGATAAAGAAGAACTACAGGATGCTTTGGAGACATTGACAAGGCTGAAAGTGGAAACATAGATTTGAAATAAAATATTGATGAGGCAAATGAATGCATCCAAAAATTAAAAGAGCAATTGAAGAAATTCAAAGAAAGACATAGAGAAGTGAGTGAGTAATTGAAACAAGCAAATGAAGAGGTTACCGTAATGAAGGTGAAAGTGAAGGAAAATAAGACAATTAAAGATTGCTTGAATACAGTGGTGCAAAGCAAGATTGATGAATGCACAAGACTTGAACAAGAAGTGGTGAACCTAAAAGCAGATCTAGAGAAAGTATAACTATGTGAAGATAATTTCAAGACAAGCTCCACCAAACTTGATGAGTTGATTGCAGGGTAGAAACCTTCTAAAGACAAAGGTGGTTTGGGAATTGAAGTCAGTGAAAGCTCTAAGGCTGTGCAGACCTCAAACATAGTGGATAATCAAAAGACTCAAGATAAAGGGAAACAAACAAGAAAGCCAAGAAACTTTGCTAGAAGGCAGCCTATCAGACAACCAAATGCTCAAAGGTACCCATCTTTCAATGGTGTTTGCTTTTCATGTAATAAATTTGGTTACAAGGCAACAAAGTGTAGAAGTAGAATGAATCAGTTTTCTAGTTCCTTCTTTGGACAATGTTTTGCATGTAAGAAAGTTGTATATAGAGCTAGTGAATGCAAAACTCAGATGATGAATTGGTTTAATGGAGGAAGAATGAATCAATATTTTGTTGGCTATTGCTATACATGTAATAAGTTTGTACACAAAGAAAATTAGTAAAAATCAAGGGGTAATGGAGGTCAAACAATTTAGAGAAATTTTGTTTGCTACAACTGCAACAAACTCAGACACATGTCAAGAGTATACAAAAGTAAAGGGGGAAAGCAATCTGATTTGGTAAAGAGGAATGAACTAGTGAAGAAAATTGACAAGAATGAGGTTAAGCAAGAAATGAACAAGATATGGAAGAAGAAAGAAGAGCCTGAAACATCAAATGCATATGTACCCCCATCCGGTGCAGACAATTCCTCTGATAATTAGACCTAGCATGGTCTTAGGGGGAGCATTATCAAAAAATTGTTCGAACCCCCTAGATGTTTGGCATGTCAGTCTTTGGCACAAAGATATGTTGTAAGGAATGGATAAACAGAGGTTATGCAAAAGGAACCAGAAGAAAAGTTGCAGGCATGATCATTTGCAGAGCATATTAGGGTTTTTTAGTGTAGAGAAGACGGTTTTTATTAGCTTTTTGAAATCTATCGCATTTAATGTGAATTAGGGAAAATCATTGACTTATAAAGTGGATTTGTAAGGAATTTTGATCACTTGCACATTTGAAGAAAGTGGAGAGAAATTTGGAGCATTCTTGAGGCGATTTAAAGTGTGATCCATGCAACCCTAGTTCCAATTTTCGTGAAAGAAAAAGGTACTTTACTCTTTTGTGTTGTGGGTTTGTGTGAATCATCTTTTTGAAATAATTTGAGCTTGATTTGTTGGAGGAATGGAAACTCTTGTAGTCGTTAGTGTGTTAGAAAGACCTAGACTATCCTACAAGAAATATTCTATGAAAGTTTTCATAGATGACCTTCTAGGTGCCTTCTCATCGATTCCTCATGGGGTTATCTATCAAAGACACTAGGATGTATATTTGAGTTAATACTGAGGAATATAATCATAGTAAATTGATAGACATATGGTAGAATGAGATCACTAGGGATGATTTCTTGGTAAAACCCAAGTATTCAAACATTGTTGCAAAGAAATTGGATCAATGGAATTACTTTCCTAACTTCAGCTCCACTGTTGATGATAAGTATGTAAAACCAACTCTCAGTAGAATGCATGATAAGTTCTTATGGATTGACAAAACTTATCTTATAACCAAGGAAGCAATTAAGGTTGTTACTGGACTCTGTGGTCCCAGTGTTGAAATCTGTGAAGAATGAAGTGGTGATGGAACTCACCGGTGCTACATATGATAGAAGGGCACTTACTACAAAGCCTATTACTAATCTTGTTGTGAAGTGTGTTGCAATAATGACCAGACACAAGATCTACTTCACAAATAGAGATAATTTTGTATTTGCTACAACAATTTACACCAATTATGACATGGCAGCTAATGGTGCAGATTATGATTTGTGTGAACTTCTCTGGCAGTAGTTGTTTGAGAACTTGAAGATGACAAGGGAGAAGAAATATGCTTTTAAATTCGGCTCCTTGATTGTGTGTTTGCTATTCTACTTCCTTAAGAGACTTCTTAGAATAGATGATGTGGTGTTTTGGGACACATCTAGATTGGTTGCACATCAAACCTTTGACTATATGCATAGTTTGGGTGATTTAAAGGCTTGAGATAATTCTTTGAAAACATTCTTTGATGTGTTCAATAGCAACATGAATGAAAGAGAAAGGATTCCTAAGAAAGTTGTTGAGAAATACAAGAATGATATCATATTTCACGTCTCCTTAGATGAGTGCATGATTGAAGTTGTTGAACCCCAGACTGTATGGATTCAACCATTGGGCTATGAGGTTACAGAGGATGAAGCCAAAGGCTATGCACAAGTTTTGTTGAAAAGTCTTAAAGATACCAGTGAACCTAGAATGGGCACTTATGCAGAAAAATCTATGGAAGTTCACTTGGAGCATAGGAAGCCTATGATAAGAAAGAATGTAGATAAAAAGCTTAGAGAGGTTGGCTTCACTGATGAGCAGGTTGCACAGGGTAGAGCCATGGGAGAGTAGGTAGCTGAAGAATCATTAGGACCAAGGAGATCTAGTAGGACTACTCCTTCAAAATCATCTGCAGCTCCTGCAGTGAAGGTTGAGCCCAATACTCCTAATAAAGGTAAAGGCCCTACTCCTTCTAAACCCAATACTAGATCTAGGAAAAGGAAAGAGACTCCTCTGGTGGCACTAGTCAAGAGAGGAAAGAAGGAAAAGGCTGCAAGGGAAAAGAATCTCAACATCACTGAATAACAAGAGGAAGAGGAGGAAGACCCTGCAACAAAATTGGTAAGAAAGAGAAGAGGAAGCATGTCCTCTAGTGAAGGTGATTCATAGGAAGCTAGTGTTGGATCTAGAAGATTTCATTATGTATCGTCCTCAGAAGAAGTTGAAGAACAAGATTTTGGTATTCATGTGCACACCAAACTAGAATCAAAGAAGGAAAAGGTGTCAGAAGAAGCCTCTTCGGAAGACCCGGTTCCCCTCTTAGACTAGAGGCATTAGTCAATATCTTGATACATTTTGAAGATATGTTGTAGCCTACTGCAAAAATTTATGATCAAGTAGTTAGAGAGGATAGAAGAACTTTAATTTTGGCTATTATTCAATATGTTATCACTTTGGAAGTTAGTTGGGATTATGTGAAGAACAATGTTCCTGAGAAATTGTGGGAAGCCCTGTGAAAAGGAGATCAGAGCTTGTTGATTTGGAAGAAAAGATTAGAAATGAAGCTTTTGAGAAAATTGGGTCCTCTTTGACCCCGAATGATTTGGGAACCTTGAAGAAGGTTTGTTCAAAGATGTTCCAAATGAAGAAAAGAGGGAACACTATGATGAAAAAGGAAAAGAAGCAAATAAAGAAGATAAGGAAAGAGACTGCAGAAGCCATTAGGGGTATGGCCGAGAAATATGGAATGTTTGGTGCACTCCCATCCAGTTCTGCACTCAAATTAGGAGAAGAAGTTTCTTTAGAGGTTAAGGAAGACATTCCTTCTGGTACAAGTGATACAGGCATTCCTCTGGAAATAAATGATGCAAATATCCCTCCGGATATAGGTGTTTCAAATGATCCTCCAGAGATAGAAACACAAAATGAGGAAGAAGTTGAGCCAGAGAAGCATGATGTTGTCCCTTTGGAGCATGTTGAAGAAGAAAAAGATAAAGATGAAGGTGAAGGGAATGAAGAAAAAGGAAACAAAGATGGAGTTGAAGAAGAAGAAGAGAAAGTAGTAGAAGAAGAGAAGGTAAAAGAAAGAATAGAAGAAGAAGAGAAAAATGGAGAATCTGTTGGGAAGAATGAAGAAGATCAAAGGTAGGTTGTAGAATCTCAAAGGCCCTCAAGAGAATCCTCCTCCGACAATAATGTTTTGAAAGGCTTGCTATCCAAGCAAATCAGGTTCCAACTGGTTATTCCTTTGGAACTTCTACAACTTCCCATGATTTAGGGCAGTGTGGAATTGGATAAAATTTCTCCTATTCATAAGTTGGTGTTAGGGGATGCATTGCATGCATCCGGAAGAAGAGAAATTATGGAGACACACTAGAAGGGGACAAAGCTTATTGATGATGCTCTTAAAGATTTGCAGGAAGCCACACCTGGTACATCAATGGATACATCTCTCACTCCAGTAGAGAATCTAAAACTTCTATTGGAATCCTTTAAGGAGTATGCCTCTATACTAGGTGAGAAGACAAGGCAAGAGGTTGAGGAGAAAATTGTAGAGAAAAGACTTTTGGCACTTCATGATAAGTGTGCTCTGGCACACACCAATGTTGAAAAGAATCTAGAAATTGTGTAGGCTTGTGAATTTGAGGCAAATGTTGTATTTTTCTACTGCTTAAAGTGGCCAGATGCCACTCAGAACATTAAAGATCTCATGGACTCCATTGAGTCCCAGTTGTCTGTTGTCTCTAGTACCTACAATGCATCCAAAGATAGAGACAAGACAACCTGGAATGCTATCTCTGCTCACAAAGAAAAATTATTTATTCTACATAAGCAGAAGGAAGATATCATTAGAAGATTTAGTCAGTTGGGTGACCTTGTAAGAATGGAGTAGACCTTGGTTGCCAATGCTTTGGAAAACGTAGAGAAATTAGAGAAGATAAATCTAACTCTTAGTACTCTGGATGATGCAGAAGAAAGTTTGGTGGAATTCGAATCTCTGAATAGAATGCTGATAGCTGCTAAGAAGAGTTGGGAGAATT
>VDFB02345369.1:0-11942 GCA_007258455.2 Sequoia sempervirens
TTTTAGAATAGTTTTAGGAATTTGATCATTGATAGAGTCAACTTTGTCTTTCATTAGAAAATGACCCTTATAACAAAAGAATTTTGCTCACTTCAAAATTCTCAGATGCTCTGGTTGTGCTTTTAGGCAATGAAGAAAACACAATTTACATGTTGTCAGCATTATTTAAATATTTATAAGTTCAAATATTTCCTTAACCATTCAACATATATGATAAAAAAATCCTCTTTAAAAGAGCAAAGATCTTTAGAACTTTCATTGTACATAGAGTCATGTATAACCACCCTGCTTAAATGTTACAATTTTCTACACAAATGAAAATGAAAGCATATAGTCCTAAGTCCTCTTATAGGTGCCTAATGTCTACAAAACTCAATAAGTTAAGAAACTGATGAGCAAAAATATGAATGGATTCCCTCTATCAATATTTATTGTTGCATCTTTCTAATTAATGTTGATCACTATTTTCTGTCAAGTATTAATCGAACCTCATTTAATATACCTGAATTACAAGCAAGAAACCACTAAAGGTTAGCATGGGAAACCTAGGCTTTCCAACTGATTAGTGGATTGTTGTTCAAGCTGGGGCCCAACCAGGTATTAAAGTGTGTGGTGCGGTAAGAGATTGGGAATGTACTTCAAGAGGCACATGAGAATCTTCTTGGAGGTCATTGGAACTTCAAGTTCATGCCGGAACATGCAATGTACTCTTAGCAAGTCTATGGTGGCCTTGATGCCAAAGAATAGGTAATGAAATATTGAATTGGCAAACCATTAAAACAAGACTTTATGCCCCTTTGGTCATCCCAACCACAAGAAATATTTGAAATATTTGGCATATATTAGAGCCAAATCATGCAATAAGACTATAAATTAGTTTATCTAAGGGGTAGATGAATGAGGGTAGAATCAGGCTAGCTCAATATTTTTAGACTCTCGTTATTTATTTTTCTTATATCAACAAAAACCAAACTTTAAAAGCAAATATAACTTGATTGGCTTTCTCCTGTCCTGAACTACCTTTCCCAACTCAAAAATATTGATGATGCAAACCATGTCTTCAAGCTCCAACAAAATTCATGCAAATTGGATTGAAATTGATATATTCCTTGTCTCTAGTATCTAGAGATGTTAGTTTCTAGCATGCCAAAACCAGAAAGAAAGGAAAGAAGATACCCCACCCCATTCTTGCCAATATTCATAAAGAAGACACCCCACCCTCTTCCCGCCAATATTCATGCATACTAAATTACACTACATCTCAGTTTGATAAATAGAAAAATTTCCCCTGAATCCCTAATTATAGCAATCACTCCTCACTTCCCAAAAAGTATTCCCTTCATAAAAACATATCCATTTGTTTACCACACCATCTATATTTAGATTCAAAAAAGTATAGACATGCTGAATTGGGAGGAAGCAGACAATTTTCAAACCTACTTCTAATCTTCATTTATATTCATGCAAATTTTTGGGAGGAAGCAAACAATTTTCAAACCTACTTCTAATCTTCCTTTCTATTCATGCAAATTTATACTATGAATTCAGAGAGAAAAAAAACCACCAATCCTAACTCATTGGGCCTAGCCAATGTATGAAGAAAAAAATTAAGATTTTTAAAAATTTATTTAAAAGAAACATAGATTTTTTTTTCTACCATCTTTCTAATATCATACATGGGTGGAAAAGGATAAAAAGGGAAAAGGCATGATTCATCCATCCTACTAGTCAATTGATGATAAGCCACTATCTACTTTCAAGTGGAGTGAAATTAAAAAATCGATTTCTACTAGAAACTATCCATCTAAATGCTCCAACAAAAATAATGGGAAAACACAAAAAATGAAATGTAAAGAGAATTTAAGAAAAAAACTATTTTAATTATTAACCACCAAATTTAAACAATGAAAATAAAAGCCATGATTCTCATCCATTATTCCACCTTTGAAACAAAAATAATGGAAATGACAACAAAAAATCAATTAAATTTTAAACAACTCAACAGTAAAAAAAAGCTTCTATGCAAAAAAAAGGAATTGATGTCAAAATAAGTAAAAAGGTTACAATGAAGTAACAATAAATTTGAGAGCAAAATGTAGTTGACATAACCAAAACCATTAAAAATAAATAACTGCCAAACGTTGAGAATTTAACTAAATGGTTTGAATTAATTGGCCACATTTTCCATGGAGCCCAAGATTTGTGTAGATAATTTTTTGTATTCATGTTATGAGAAAAATTATTTGAAAAGTAGAAATTTTTATTTAAAATGATTGAGAACCATATTTAATTTATAGATAAAACCAAATATTTATCATTTTGTATGTTAATTAAATTTCCCTTTAAAATAATAAATTAAGAATTTCGATAAAAGCCTTATCATGCTAAAAAAAACCTTTTGAAAACCACAAATTAAGAATTTAAATAGAAGCTTATATTAAAATTTCAAAAAAGAAATTTAAAATAATAACTAGAAAAAATCATAAGTTTATAATTGTAATAGAAAATAAGGAAAAAAAATTGGTTGTTTTTTTAAGAAATCTTTGATAATAGACCAATAAACTTTAGAATGATACTTAAATTAAATGGATAAGGAAAAAGATTTAGTTAATTTTTTTATTTTAATGAAAGTTTTTAACAACCCATCTTATGATAAGAAAAACAATTTTTTAAAGTTTTTTTTAAATTAAAGAATTTGTAGGAAATAAAATTTAAAATACAAAGTGCTTGTTTTTATAACCAAATTTTTTTAAATTGAATGATTTATTTAGACATAGATTTTATTTATCTAGATGCAAAAGTATATTAGTTAAAATTTTATTTTATAAAGGGATTTATTATTTATTGACAAAGTAAATAGATCTAGTAAATTTATTTTTTAAATAAAATAGATCAAACTAATTTAGCATTTAATTTAGTATTAGCAAAAATAATATAGTTTAATTATTAAAATAATCAAATTATTATAAAAGTAATTATATTAAAACTATCTAGAAATTAATTATTTTTATATTGTATTTTTTTAAAGAAAATTAGTTTAGTTCAATTTATCAAATTTCAAAAGATATTAGTATTAATTGATTTTATATTATAAAAATAGATTTCAAGAAATATATTTTAATTTATCAAAGGCAAATGAAAATTAATATAACCAAAAATTAATGTTAAAAAATATAGTTTGAATGTATAGATAAATTTATTTAACAAAAAAATAATCTTCAAAAAATTAGCATAGTTGAATTTATTAATATCAAGAATTAACAAGGTTTGTATTGCATAAACAAATTGAATAATTAACCTATATAATTTAAATTACATAGAATATTTAAGAAATTAGTATAGGGGAATTTATTAGCATTTAGACTTAGTAAAATTTATATTACAAATGTAAATAGAATAGTTAAGTTAAAAGTAATTTTAATTTTCTCCTACCCTTTCCATCTCCCACTATAATCGCAACTTTGATAATGGATCTGGGAAAATCGCCCTTATCGCTCAAAAGTTTTGAGCCAATAATATTCAAGAGAAATAATTTTGAAAATTAGAAAATTTAAAAAACATGCATTTAACTTTAGAAAAATAAATAAATATAATGTATAAAGGAAAATAATCAATTTTGATTGGTTGAAGTTCAAAACATTAATAACTAGTTAAGGAAGAGGCGTGCCTATAGTTCCTTGCAGGAACTAATAACAAGGAGAATTTCTTGAGAATTGAGTTCTTTTAAAAGTTATAGAATAGTTATGTTTTAATTAGTTGTTAGTTGTGTTTAATAAATTCAAAATTGTTTGGGAAGACTATAATAGGCATGAGAGGGAAATTATAATGGTAAGTGCAAGTTTTAGGGTATCCCTTTAATATTATTTAAAATTAGGGGGAAAACTTATAAATCCATGTCAATTTTTATAATTAGAGATAAAAATGAATTTTTTACCTTTGATTGAAATCACCCCATTGGTTTTCATCCAAAGGGTCGAATTAGGCAATTTCTCTTACAAAAAAGTCAACCTCTAGTACAAGATGATAAGAAAACCTTCTAATTATAACTATAATTTATATGGGTTGTGTGATGATAATTTTATGCATAATATCAAAGATAATGGTTTCTTGATTATCGATAATGATTCAACATAACCTTATCAAATATTTGTAAAGAAAATTCAAAAAATAAAATTAAAATTAAAATTAAAGTAGCAAAACACTCACATGATTTATAAATTGAAACAAATTAAAAAATCTCCTAAAATATTTGCATAGAATAAAAAATAAAAATAAAATTAAAACAATTTGGATAGTGTGATTTAACAATCAGAATTAGGTTTAGGTTTTAGGATTAAGTTTAGGGTTATAATTAGATATAAAATTAGGGTTAGGGATATAGTTCAAATTAAGGTTTACTTTACAATTAGAGATAGAATTAGAATTAAGGTTATTATAAAGATTAGGGTTAGGGGTATAATTAGATATAAAATTAGGGTTAGGGTTATAGTTTAGATTAAGGTTTACTTTATGATTCGAGATAGAATTAGAATTAGGAGTCAATGATATTTAAAATTATATAATAGATATTATATATATTTACATATGTATTAAATATATTATAATATTATAATATGTATTTGTTAAATTAATAATATAAAATATTAAAAATATATTATTTATTTGAATTTGTTATTAGATTATTTATATATTTGAATTTTAAAATATATTATTTATTTGAATTTGTTATTAGATTATTTTATATATTTGAATTTATTAGAATGGAAAATATAATAAATAATAAATATAATTATAAATAAATATATATTTATATTTAGTATTAAAAAAAATTCATATAATGTATTATTAAAAAGAATGTTGTAGTAAATATATTGACTTTATGGTTAATCCTATAAATTAACTTGTGAAGATTTTTTATAAATATATCTATTTTATCTAATGAGTATATTATATGAGATTGTTGACTACTAGTTACCTATGTGTTTCGCATAAATTTTCCTAAAAATTAGTTGGATGGGTAATGGAATTGGTAGGCTCCAATAAAATGAGGATTTTAGAAATAAAATGGATATTTAGATATTGCCAATAAAATATCCTCATTCCATATTATTTAGATATAGTTATTTTCCCTTGGTAGTAAAATTGGTGTAATAATGAAGTTAAAATTTTATTAATAATAAACAAACATTGGAATGATGTCAATATTACTAATATTGTACATTTAATATTTGTCAGTGATATGTCTCAAATTGTAGCAATAGTATATAAAATATTAATAATGTAGTCATAAAACAACAAGTAGCTGTCAGTTCTATAGCAATTAAAAGTCATATATGTAGCTTAGAGATAGGAAAAGTTTCTAGATAGCAAATAGGAATATAAATGTATTGAAAGTAGCTAGAAAAGTTAGAAGTTATTTTTAGAAGCGCACAAATGCATAGAATTTTTTAGGGTTAATGGGAAACGTGGTCCATAAGGACATGTGAAAAAAGAGCACGTGTGGATGAATCACAGTAGGATTTTATGTATCGTGGAGTTTTTAGCAGTAGTCATTTTTGTGTGTATGTAGCATGATTTCTATTAATTATTGAATGCAAACAATCAGAAGGATTTGTAAGAATGCACGAGACATTAATGCATAGATGCATCCATGTGCAGACAATGCATATAGGAGTGAGAAGCATAGTTGGCATGCTAACGAGCCTTAAAGCAAGAGACTCAGTTTGCATTTACAGTATTAAATGAAAGAAAACTGGAGAAATAAAGTGTTTATGACTAGGTCAATGTTTTATATTTTAATTTCTTGTTAGGAAACCTTTTGATCGATACAATTGAGTTATTTTAGTTTATCATATGACAATATGCAGGTGCTAATAGAAACAATAGTGTTAGGTGGAAGATTGATAGGGATAGGTCATTTGAGTATAAACTTTTTGGAAGATTAATGAATGTTTTTTGTAATGTAGTAAAAAGATTAGTATTATACAAAGTTATTGATTTTATTATAAACAAGATTTAAATCCTGTCTATGTAATATCTTATTTTAAATATACCAAAAGTAGACCATGCTTTAGATAAATTCCGTATTAAAGTACTTTAAAATAGTGTTGGTGCAATCCCAGACACCAGAACTTTAATATTTTGCAACAATAAGCCACTCCATTTGGTAATGGTAATTTGGATCATAGGTGTCAATACTATAGACTACTCTAAACTTTACTATTATGTATAGATACCAAATTCCCTTGATAAGGATGTAGGAGTTCAAAAGCACACTTGTGTTTAAGTGTCAAAGTACAAGTAGAATCTCTTCACATTGTAACATAGGTCTCAAAATGCAATAAAAAACTATCTTTAATTTTAACATTAATTATCGAAGACAAGATATGAATCTCATACAAATAATATTATTAAATTTATAATAATGGTGCATCCAAACTAAATTCAACTAACACTATGCAGTCAAGGCCATTTGCAATACTTGTAAATTATTACTACTTCTATCTAATACTACAAAAGCACATATCCTTTAATTCCATGTGTTTTGATTAATCAACACATTCTTAAGGTAGAATAATAGTACCCCATACTACATGTATCCCTAGTACCTTAGCACAATCCCTTATTTAAACACGTGGAATAAAATTAGTCAGAAGAAATAAAAGAATACATATGTCAATAAACCAAGGAAAGACGAATATTGCAATCATAGCACACAAAGAACTTAACATAAGAAAGAATCAAGATAGACATTGACCTGTATAATTTATAAAGCTATAATAACATGAATCCCTATGTGTTCCAATCAACCAAAGATCTATCTCCCAATTAGGCAGTGTTCTAATGTATTGACAATCTCACATAAGAAAGAAGGAAAACTATATATCACAACACACCATTACTCTTAATAGGTAATAGAATGTATTCATATTATTGCATGATGACTTTAGTTCATAGGTATACTACCCATAGTGATTTAAGGGGTATCAAAGAATATAATTTTACAACAATCCATATGAACAAGTGTAGTTCACTAAGGATAGGTGTGCCAGGTGACAAGACTATAGTGATAAAAGTATAATCACAGACTTGTGGTAGCAATATTAAGTTCTGGAAAAAACAATTTCTAGCTATTGTCAATCACCATAAAAGCACACAACTTTTTAGCTCACTAAGGCATGAATATATCACCAATTTAAGTTGGAAAATACATGCATTCATTATAATAAACAATCCTAACAATTTATTCAACGAATACATCATACAACAACATATGTCTCAAATTATACATAATAAAAAAAAAACAATCTGTATAAAATTTTGGGTTTGTGTATCAAATTCGCACTTAACAACATAGTGGACATGGTTGTTTGGTTCTAAAACTTTGTTTTCTAGTCTCCCCACTAAAATTTTCATGTTTGTGCTTTCATTTAACATATTGGTGTTGATAAAAATCACTAATAAAATATAGATAAATAATCATTAATTTGATCAGATCTTAATATACATAATCTAGGTATGGATAATATTTTGTGAGGATTTAGTCAACAGGATTGAGCACATCGCACAGAAAATTACAAAACCTAGTTTATAAAATAAGTTATTTCAATAGTAAAATATTATTATTTTGTACACTTGTTTTATTTTGCTTTTAGTTTCCCCATTTTCACAACTAAACTCAATTTGAATTAAAAGAAAAAGAATATTAGCAAAAAATATAAAGTGAAATACATTAATTTTCAATTGAATCATAACCTTATCCCTTTTTTGACTAATAAAGCAACAAAACTAGGGCGCTGGCCCAATTCCAAAGAATCCAGAGGCTGAAAACCAAGTCCGAAGATCATAAGAAACACAATAACAATGCTTATCTTGTTATTAAGCTTCAATTGAATCATATACATGAAAACCATATTTATTCCTCCAATGTATTTCTTATTTTTATTTTGAAAATTTGCAATTTTAGATATCACATTTTTGTTATGAATGAATTACAAGATGATGAGTTAAATAAAAAATGCGTGAATTGCATGTAAACATTAAATTATTATAAAAATCAATGGTAAAATAATGTTACATTGTTTGTAACAATGCTTGAAGCATTTAATCACACATGGATACATGTAGACATTTACCAATGTGCACAAAATGCACGTAAGAATGAAAAGCATCCCTGGCACCTGAGCAAGCCTGAAAGCATGATGAGACTGAAATTGCATATGTAGTATTAAATAAAAGAAAATAAGAGAAATAAACTAGTTAGTATGAATGCATATATGAAAGGAAAACATTAAAATATGGACCCATGTAAAGACATATGCATGTACAGATGTGTAGATGTGTCCATTTAACTTGGTATGCTAACAAGTATCTATATATGCTTGCGTCCATAAAGTTAGAAATGTCAGAAACAATTTGTAGTTTAAAGAAGGACTAGAAAAACATTATTGACGGAAAGAAAGCAGCAATACATTAGTGTTTGTGGAACAAGTGTATAAAGTATATGTAATAATGCATTTGGTTAGATGGATACATGTATAGATTTGTGAAATTTGAATATACATTATAGCCTTGGAGGAATGGTCATATGCGCTTTTAGGAATTTGTAACAAATAGGATTTAGAAAAGAAATTTTGAAAATAACTCTTGAATACAATTGTATTTTAACAGTGAGACTCAATTTGCATTTACAGTATTAAATGAAAGAAAGCAGGGAAGATTAACTATTTATTAGCAATACATATATCAAAGAAATTCATAAACGTATGGATGAAGACAAACCCAAATGCATCCATGTATGTGTACATGTGTACATGTAAGTTGGTAAGTAAACAATAATCTATGTATGGCTATGTGCACAAAGGTAGAGAATGTCAGAAACAAATAGCATTTGAAAGATATAAAAAGAACATTTATGATTGAAACAAAAGAATAATACATTATTGCTTTTTGACGACGTGTATTAAGGATATATAAACAAGATATAGAAAAAAACGTTTTCAAAGGAAGTATAGAGTACAACTCTATGTTGTCATAGTTATTTTTAAAGCCCTCAGTGTTTAATTTCATAACCTTAATATTTTCTTCAAAATTTCAAAGACCTCATTGTTTAATTGCATAATCTTGATATTTTATTCATGTTTTTCATTGTCTGGTATGGTCTGAATTTTATTGTGATGGATGAGGGTATATTTGAGGTGTAGAGAGATAAAGAAATGTGAGTGTGAAAAGAAGAATGAGTTATGGAAGTGGAAGAAAGGGAGTGAGTTCAGAGAAGGGTGAGATGGAAATAGGGTGTATGAATAAGTTATGAAAAGTATTTGACATGGGAGGCAAGGTTATGGGATGGTGGATATGAGAATCAATGGGAATGTAGATCGTATGAATTTATCGTTTGGAAGTTATATGCTTTCAATTAAATTCAAGAAATGAAAATTTCAATGAGAGAGCTGGATTTAGTGAAAAAAGGAACGCAATACATTGGTATGATGCAAAGCAAGCAAATAATTGGATTTTGAAATGTATCTGATTTGAGAGAAAAGGACGTGGAAGGGTGGAAATGGAAATAAATGGAATTAATAGGGTGTTAAGTGATTATTTCTTGCAACAAGGGGTGGAAGAATGTCTAGTTTGGTATTGGTTATGCTTTTAAAAATCATCATAGGGCTGAGTCCATCAATATAAAGACAAAAAGAAGATGCATGTTGCATTTCTGACTCTCCCTCATACTGAACAAGGTACTGAGGTCCTTGAGCTTCCTCGAAATGCGACAATAGAAGACAAAGTGGAAGTTCTTATGCATATACTATGGAAAAAATAAATATGGAAGATCATAAAGAAGATAACATGGAAATGCTGGTGCAGTGGAGAACATTAAATACATGGAGGGAAAAAAAACATAGAGCTATTGAGATATATATGCATGGATGCATCACTAGACACATGTATACATAGAAAACAGAATTACATGGAGAGATGGAGATATGAACACATGTATACATGGATGTATGCATATTTGGATATAGGTGCAAATGCATATGTTATATGGAAGGATGTATTCATATGCATATGCAAATATGGATGAAGGCATATATGCATATATGCATGTATGGACAATATGCATGAATATATGATGGCCATGGGTGACCAGGATACATTACATGGGTGCATGTTTACATTTGCAGTAACAAATTTTCTTTATGATCTTATCCAAGAAGCAAAAAGTGTATTATTATTTTGTTTGAAGTATTGAATGCCAAAAATCTTAAACATTTGTTGCAATGCTTGAGGCATCTTTCTATACATGGATGCATGTATACATGTATTCATGTGCAGACAATGCAAAGAAGAGTGAAAGGCACACGACATGTGAACGAGAAATTTGAATGGAAAACACTAAAATCAAGTATAAATACAAATTTGTGAAAGGATAGTGATGCTCAAGTAGCATATATGCATGGATGAATGTATAGTTGTGTCCATGTAATTCGGTACACAAAGAACAATTTTTAGATGCATGTGTGCATAAAGCGATAAATTTTAGGAACAATTTGCATTTGAAACATATACAATATTGTTTTTTAGAACAATTGTATAAAGAATGCCTAATGATGCATATGAATAGATGGAAACATGTAAATATTTGTTAAATCTGATTACACATAATAGGCTTGAAGAAACTGTTATACATGCTTTTAGGGATCTCTAATAAACAAAGTTTAGAAAAGACATTATGAAAATAACTCTTGAATACAACTGTATGTTATGAGTGTTATTTTTAAAGCCCTCAGTGTTTATTTGCATAACCTTGATATTTTCTTCATCTTTTTCATTGTTTGTTATGGTGTGAATTTTGTTGTGATGGATGAGGGTATATTTGAGGTGTAGATAGATAAAGAAATGTGAGTGTAAAAAAGAAGAATGAGTTATGGAAGTGGAAGAAAGGGAGTGAATTGAGAGAAGGGTGAGATGCAAATAGGGTGTATGAATAAGTTATGAAAAGTATTTGAGATGGGAGGCAAGGATATGGGATGGTGGATATGAGGATGAATGGGAATGTAAATGGTATGAATTTATCGTTTGGAAGTTATATGCTTAGAATTAAATTCAAGAAATGAAAATTTCAATGAGAGAGGTGGATTTTGTGAAAAAAGGAACGCAACACATTGGTATGATTGAAGACAAGCAAATAACTAGATTTGAAAATGTATTTGATTTGAGAAAAAAGGACGTGCAAGGGTGGAAATGGAAATGAATGTAGTCAATAGGGTATGAAGTGATTATTTCTTGCAACAAGGGATGGTGTTTCCATGTAATTCGGTACACAAAGAACAATTTTTAGATGCACATGTGCATAAAGCGATAAATTTTAGGAACAATTTGCATTTGAAACATATACAATATTGTTTCTAGAACAATTGTATAAAGAATGCCTAGTGATGCATATGAATAGATGGAAACATGTAAATATTTGTTAAATCTAATTACACATAATAGGCTTGAAGAAACTGTTATACATGCTTTTAGGTATCTGTAATAAACAAAGTTTAGAAAAGACATTATGAAAATAAGTCTTGAATACAGCTCTATGTTATGAGTGTTATTTTTAAAGCCCTCAGTGTTTATTTGCATAACCTTGATATTTTCTTCATCTTTTTCATTGTTTGTTATGGTGTGAATTTTGTTGTGATGGATGAGGGTATATTTGAGGTGTAGATAGATAAAGAAATGTGAGTGTAAAAAAGAAGAATGAGTTATGGAAGTGGAAGAAAGGGAGTGAATTGAGAGAAGGGTAAGATGCAAATAGCGTGTATGAATAAGTTATGAAAAGCATTTGAGATGGGAGGCAAGGATATGGGATGGTGGATATGAGGATGAATGGGAATGTAAATGGTATGAATTTATCGTTTGGAAGTTATATGCTTACAATTAAATTCAAGAAA
>VDFB02345370.1:0-45841 GCA_007258455.2 Sequoia sempervirens
AAAACCTTAAGATTGACTGTCAATTCATCCAAATCGAAGAAGTTATCTGGTGAGGAAAAAAATTTTGCTCGGAGAGTTGTACAGCCCCCAGGTCACCATCATTGTATAGTCGATATGAAAAAAAAAATTTCTATTGGCATTTTTATGAAAATTTCTTTTTTTTCAAAAAATTCAAATAATTTTATAAAGTTCTCGAAAAAATTATTGTCAAAGATTTTATTGTAAGAAAAATAAAAATAAAATATTAAAAGACTCTGTGGGGTGCAGGGTATAGTCCATAGACAATACCCTATCCCACCTTCGGTGGGCCCCACTTTATTCCATCTGGTGGTCAGCCATTCAATCTTCACAAGCGATTGGGAAAAATAATCGGGCAACAACAAAAAAAATATCGACGGGCCGTTCAATATACCGGTCAATTCATTTAAACCAACGAAATTCAAAATATCCAATAGAAAAATAATTTGGGCGGTGAAAAAACTTGGCAAGCGAATATTCTCCTTGAATATTCCATTAGAGAATATTCCAATTTCATCAAGCATATTCTTGGCAACCCATGACAACTTAAAACCCGTCAAGTTTAAGCTCTCATTCTGGAAAATATTCTCACAAGAAGGGGATATTCTCTTTTGATGGGCCACAGGTCATCAAGTTCAAATGAATGAATTAATGACATCATCACTACATCATCAGTGATGTCAGCAATTTTAAAAAAAATTCCCCCCTCATGGATGGGCTTTTTTATTTTGCAATCCATCTTTAAAGCCTCATAACTTGCTCATTTTGACTCCTTTTTTCAAGAAATTTTTTATTATTATTATTTGGGATAATTTTTCACACTCTTCATGGTGTTGCAATCAAATTTTGATTTTGATGTCTAGTTTTTCCATAAATTACAGATTCTCATAGGCTTTGTTGCTTCATCCTCATTTTGGGAACTTCAAGAGCTTCTATCTTGCTCTGATAACATTTTGGATTCACAATTTTTTAAAAGTGCAATTTTTTTTGTGTAATTTTTTTAGTTGTATGATCAAATTGATCTCATTTTATACTACTAAAAATTGTACTTGATTTTATGGCCCTATTTTGACATTTGTAGCACTAAAGGTCAAAATATAGCTTTCTATTTTTTTGTATGGCCTTAAATGCTAAAATATAAAGTGCCAAATCATATATTGCATGGGGGGTTTCATGATTGAGTAATTTGGGGGGGGGGGTGTTAATCTTTTTCCTTTGTTGGCTTATGTCTCTTGATTGGTCTATTGTGTGACTAAATTGAGGAGTTTAATATGGGCATAAAAATTCATCTCATTGTAATAAGGTTAAATTGATGGAAATTTATGTCTTGGAGAGATGGAATCCTAACATATTGTAGATGGCTTAATATTTTTCCATATCACTTAAAGCCTTACAGACACTAGTAGAATGACCATGAACTATGATATATGCACAAAATTAACTCTTGTAGTAGGATTTATTTCATGTTCTTGGAGGGAGAGATATCCAATGATCTTGGAGGAGTCTTGACAAGATACCCTCTTGATCAATAGTAGAGGATGTTCTTTGATTTTGTGACAAAGATATCTCTTGCTTAGAACAAGGGTTCATACTTACACAAGACTCTTTAGATTGTGATTTTTTTTTTCTTCTTGAAAGGAAGGTGTAAAATCTAACGAACTCCAATCATTAGCTTTTTGCGTGATGACATTGATATTAATTGAAGATTTCTTTGTTTCTTTCATTTATTTCAAAGGATAATAATCAAGACAACTAGTGTCTATCAGTTCAAGATGCACTAATGTTAAAGTTGGCTTAGAAGGATCTTTTGTAATAGTGTTGATATTGAGTGAAGGCTTGTTTTTTTCTTTTGAGGGACAATAACCAAGACCATTAGTTGTTTCTTGCATGTTAGGCTCTATAGGGACATAGATACCTTGTTCTCTAGCACCACATCATTTGCCACTATAACCAAGTTGTTTCATGAGTTCATAACATTTTCCATAAATATTTTTCATTTATTTTGGAGTCGATGGTTGTTCATAATTAGCTTCATCAAATTTTACCGTGTAATATGCTTCTTCTTGTAAAGTGGTTGAGGTGGATGCTTTCAAATTTTTTGTTGACATTACCGCTTTTTTCCCCCTTTTCAGACTCTTTATTTATGATCTTATATTCTCCCATGAATGTAGGTGTGAAATCCAATGATCCCAAATTATCTAGTGATAACATTTGGAAGGGTTTAGGACACTTATCTTTTTGTTCTTCTTGCACTGGTTCCACTTGTATAGTTGGTGTCAGTTTTTTCAAAGGATTTTCCTTATTTTTCTCAATGAGAAAACTATCTGGTTCAGGGTCGGCTTTTATTGTATACACTTTGTTGTTGTAGATATACTTCATTATATGATGAAGATTTGAAGGCACTACTTGCATTTCATGAATCCATGGTCTACCTAAAAGAAGGTTATATGAAGGTTCATGAGGCATAACATGGATAGGGGTTTGTAATGTGGCCTTTCCAACTATAATAGGAAATGTTATCACACCAAGCAGTGCTTTTCCTACATTGTCAAATCCTTGAATAGATAAAGAATCAAGTTGAATTTTTTATTTATCCATGCCAAGTCTATCTAGAAGGGTTATATTATGCTCATTAAAAGCTAAGAATTGTTGAAAATGGTTCAATTTATCCCTATCCTATTATATATAGCTATTATTATGAAAGCTTCATTTTGTTTTTGCACTTCCAAAGGAGGTAGTTCACTTTGGTGGAAAACAATGTTTGCATTCATTCCTTGAATCATTGCTACTATGTAATTTAGTTGCACATTAGAAGGGATAGGAACTTGTTATAAAGTACTTTCAATCATGTTATGATAATGAGGAGAGGCTTAAATAAGGTCCCATATGTGTCTCTTAGTAGGAGTGTTCTTAATTTTTTCAACAAGATCATATTATTTTCCACTTTATTAAGGCAAATGAGGAGGACTAGGCAAGATAGGGTTAGGCAATGGGAGGGATGTTGAAGTTTTTTGTCTTGGTTGTGGATTGTTTCTAGTGTTATATGTATGAGCAATGGTATTTTAACTCAGTTGTTGAGACATATTATTCTTAGGTGGTTCAAGGATGAGGATGGTTTTGTTTTGAGTTTGAGGTTTATATGAAGGTAGGTAAAGGATGAGTTGAGGTTGAATAATATTAACTTCTCTTAGTGAAGGAGATTCTAATGTCACTTCATCATCTTCATCTAAGTAAGCCTCATTACTAGTCTTTGAGAGACATGTTTCATTGTTCTCATTGTCTTGCACCATGATATCCTCCCTAGTAGGAGAGTTTTTAGGAGAACTACAAACTATATGTTCATGACATTCCAAGGTTGGTTCTTCTAAAGTGACTTCATCACAAGTAGAGGAATCATCAATGGTTTGGTATTATTGTTTGTCAACGATGTTATTCTCTTGTTCAATTATGTTTATCCTAGGAGAAGAGAGACAAATATGACTCTCATAACTCTCATTGGCTTGATCTTCTAACACCAAAAATATCTTCTTTACATATAGGGGAGATACTAGGAGAAGAATAAGTATGATTATCATGGTTATCCATGATTAAATTCCTTTGTACCATATGTAACACACCCACCACACAACCCCAAAGGAATTAAGTAAAATGCAACCAAATTTTATTTTTTTTAAATCAAAGGAGTGAACATTAAATAACATAATGTATTCATTATTCAAATTGCATGACTTAATCCTTTTAGGAACACGAGGTCATTACTTAAGAACTAACTCTTAACAACATAAACATTTACCTAACCATTACATAAACCATACATTCATCCATCCATAAATATAATTACATCAATAACAACAATAGAGAAATAAGATAGAATAATATCCAAAGTTATAACATCATTATGAATTCTTCTCATAACCAAGTTTACAATAAAAGTACAATGCATCAACATGAGATTACATCATAATAGCACCATGTGCAATTATATACAAAACTTCCCCACTAGATGGGAGTATTACATCAATACAAAAATAGTATAAATACATAAATCTGAAACCCACGAACCAAAGAATCAAGCGCTACTGCAACTCAGCACTGAAAGATGAACCTGCATAAAAGAGATAATCCCAACGGGTGCGAGACACGTTCCACCCGACCACCCCCGTGCTAGGAGTTGCTAAGGAAGGGTTCCTGACCAAGACCGACAAGACAAAGACTCACAACCAGCTAATGAAAATCATACAACACATGATACCACTCAATTTCAAACAACAGCAAAAATCACCAATACAAGACAAGTGACCAATTCCAAAGGATTTCCAAAAGACAACATAAATAAGAATGTTAGAGGAGAGTGTCATCGCATGGCTTAACATGGATTCTCCAGACTACCTATTGCAAGGTGTTGCCTCCATCTACTGACAGATTATCCAGACAACCAAGGGCTAGGAGCCGCCTCCATCTATGGTTATCCAGGCTACCTATCTCAAGGAACCGCCCCATAGGGTTGCTCATGCGGAATCGTTACCTTTCGCGAAGACAAGGCAACGATCATGCCAACCACGGCCTTCTCAATCCCCTTTAGTCTATGGTAGCACTAAAAGGCAGATGAGACAACAATTATCTTTTTAGTGTGTTACTACCCATCCCCTAGTTAATTATTTAAATTATCACTTATTAAATCCACTCTAACGAGGGATATCCTGGCACCCCTTTGTGCTCCGACCACCCACTTAGAGCCACTCCCTCTAAACACTCAACCACAAAACAATAACATCAAGGATTGTACTGCATAAAGAACTGAATCAAATGACAATCAAAAGTGAGGCATGACCATCTCACCAACCACAAGGAAACACAACCACAATCCAGTACAATCCAAATGTATAACATCACAATTCTAAATTGAAATCAAAATCAAGAGTAACCACATTACCCCACCTCTGGAATCACTTAGGTTCCTAAACAAGATTGTAAAATTCTAGGGTTCCCTTGCAGAGCATAAACCCCAAATGAAAGAAAATCCATAATACATGAAACAATATAACTCAAAAGAATCATTAACAATAATACCAAAAGACACATCTCAACACATGGAAAAATCCTCACCAAAAATATAATTCAATAACACAAAAATTCCATTTAATTAAGAACATCCAATTTAACTCTACTTTTCACCATTACACTTATTTTCTTAAAACACCACATTCAATGAATTTTAAATAATATGAATAAATGTGAATTATCTTTCTATCATATTATCAATTTAGTAACTAACCTACAATAAAATTACAATATCTAAATATATAAATATCTATATAGATATATATATATATTAGTGTTAACATTAATAATATTATTAATATAAACCTCTACATATATATATATATATATATTTATATATTAGTGGCAACATTAATAATAATATTAACATTAATATTAACCTCCATATATATATATATCATTATATACTTATTTAAATACTCAAAACTCAAATACAACACCTATCGAACTTACTATAAACCAAAACCTATGAAAAAAAAAATACACATGAATTTGAAATATAATACATAATGAAATCAATATACCCCGTGCGCTGGTCACGATAATGAAGATGTATATATATAACCGAAGAATTATGAATGAAATTAAAATTTCGCATAAAGGGAAACTACCAATTTATGGAATCACTAAACACGGTAGCAAGGCACCCGAACCCAGGAGACTTAATTTTTTCCGAGCACCATGCGTCATAAGTATTCATCGTTGTACTGTGGGGTGTACAACGCATAGACATAGGAAATCAGGGTGAAGTGGCCGTCGCCGACCACATCCCTCTCAACACACAGAGAAATTAAAAAAACAAAAATAACCATACAGAAACATAGGGCGCGAAAACAATGGCCACACACACGAATTAAAATAGACACCACGAATTTTATTATGAGATATACGAATTTCCGTATATATTTGTGACTCGAAAATTTTTCAATACAGAGTAAGGAATAGGGTTATCGGCTTTATTACATACTATATCAGGGCACAGATGCATCAATTCAAACATAGCCAGGGATCAAACAAAATGAATTTCGACACAATTAAATTATCATCCACCAATGCAAAGAATCGCAGCAAGCGCGAAAACCCAATGTCGATTTATATAAAGACATTTATTTAAATATAAAATTTCATAAAATAATAAAGCAAGAAAACTCACGGATTCGAAACCCAGTTATTCGTACACAGGCACCAAAATAAACCCTTTTAAATTAAACAACCCAGCCTTACAAATTTAAAACTACTTTCCAGTAATTTAGAAATAATTAAACCTATGAATCTATATTTATCAAACTAAATAGTAATACCCTAATTTAATCCTGGTTCCAGACATTGATCAAATAATTTGTTTTGAGCAAATAAAATTCAAGATCTGGGTTGGAACCCAAACAATAATGTTTTAATAATTCTTTGTCAACTATGGTTTCTACAAATAAATTGTATTGAAGAGATTTAGACAAGGTTTTTCCTAGGTTTTATGAAAACATTTGCAAAGTTTATACAGACAAAAATTTTCAATCAATTAATTCAATACACTCAGAGATTGAATTTCATCAAACGATACAGCCAAGAGTATATAAAAATAACATAAGCATAAACACACAAAACATAATTTTGAAAGGAACCTGACGTCCTACGGCTATGGAAGAAATCCAACACAAATGCTTTCCTCCTTTCAACGCTGATCCTTTCCTGCAGCTTCTTTTCCAAAACCAATTCTGAGACAATTCTCTAAAAATTCCCCTACATCCTCTTTTATGTTCTTTTTATAAGAATACAAAATCCCCATTTCAACAGCCCCCTGACTTTTCCTCTTCCTCTCCCGTGAAAAAGATTTCGAAATGATTAATTTCCTTCTCCAAATAACCCCCACAAGAATCTCCACCTTTTCTCATTTAATTATTTATTATTATTATTAATTTTTTTTTTCTTTTATACAATAATTTTAAATTACCACCACTTATTTCTAAAAAATTTAATTAAAACAAACTTTTTAGTAACTAATTAACTTCTAACTAAATATAATTAAACTTCAATGCTTACTAAATCATAATTAATAAATAACTTTAATTCATCTTATAAATATAAAATAATTAAATCAAATATCCCCAAACCTTACTTAAATTAAATAAATCATTTAACTCAAAAAAAAAAACAAAATTCCAAGACAAGACCAGGTCAACACATGACTCAACAACCTCATAACGAAATGACGAACTTGAGTCGGGAATTCTTCCTTAACAACTCCTTTTAACAACATTGTACCCGTTGGGTTTATTTTGTGCTCGCCCTGTCCTGCCAAAGCAGGCGGAATCGAGACTTTTAATCCTGCAATTCCTGCAAATAGATAAACGTCAAGTAACATATAATCTCCACAGAAAACACACTGTGAAAGGTAATAGCGGGGTAGTAGGGCGCTCGCGAGCGAGTGGTACTACTCCGTCCTTTCACCAAAATACACTAAAAATGTCATCATAAACATAATATCATGGAAATACATTATCGCATATAAATTTAAAGAATACCATTGCATAATGAAGCATATCATCAATGTATAATGTATCATCAACTGTCACACATAATGTAAAGAGCAGTAAGCAAATAACTAAGAACCACACATGATCAAATATAAATCCACCACATAGAGTATCACAGAGTATCCACAATATCAAAGAGTACCAAGAGTATCTAATGAATTAGCAAACATGGGGGTATTACATCCTCCCCCCCTAGGACATGGCTTACTCCTGGAAGTCAGAGAATAAATAAGGGTAAGCCTCCCTAATACGAGATACATCCTCCCAAGTCGCCGAGGTCTCATCATTCAGATCCCACTGGACCTGCACTTGCTCAATATCTCTGCCCCTGAGGGCGAGACTCCGATGCTGAAGCACGGCCACGAGCTCTAGAGCTAGTTGCCCATCCTCGACTTGCAAAGCATTCCAATCCAACACATGAGTAACATTAGGAAAATAAGGCCTCAGAACATAAACATGAAAAACATCGTGTATCCGCGATAGGCTAGGTGGCAAAGCTAGGCGGTAGGCAACAGGTCTGATTCTCTCTAACACCTCAAAATGCCCAACAAAGCGGGGTGCCAACTTAGAACCCTTTCCATAACGGATATGACTCTTTCGTGGACACACCCGGAGAAACACACGATCCCCAACTACAAACTGTCGATCAACACAATGAGCATCTGCATACTTTTTCTGTCTATCTTGAGCTGCAATAAGATGTTCTCTGATACGAGCCACCTGCTGCTCCATATCTCAAAGCATGTCAGGTCCAAGAAGAACCCTGTCCTCTAACCGATCCCAACTCAAAGGGGTACGGCAACGACGACCATACAACGCCTGAAAAGGTGACATGCCAATGGAGCTATGATAACCATTATTGTAGGAAAACTCAACCAAATGCAAATACTCCTCCCAACAAGATTGTTGATCCATGACGTACATGTGGAGCATGTCCTCTAGCACCTGATTAACTCTCTCAGTATGACCATCAGTCTCAGGATGATAGGCAGAGCTAAAATTCAACTGAGTCCCTAAAGACTGCTACAAGGAAGTCCATAGTGCTGATGTAAACACTGGATCTCTGTCAGATATGATCCTCCGTGGTATACCATGTAATCGAACTATGTCCTCCATGAAAACCTTTGCTACCACAGATGCAGTATAAGATGATCTGATAGGGGAGAAATGAGATACTTTGGTTAACCTGTCCACAGTGACCATGATCACATCGTGTCGCCTAGAAGATATGGGCAAACCAACGATAAAATCCATAGAAATGATATCCCATTTCCACTTAGGAACAAGATTAGGCTGTAGTAACCCTGCCGGATGATGATGTTCTGCCTTAACCCTCTGACACTCCAGACATCTAGCTACAAAATCAGCGATATCCCGCTTCATTCCTGACCAAAAATATAATGAATGCAGATTCACATACATTTTCTTAACTCCTGGATGTGCCAAATAGGGTGCCCTATGGGCTTTAGTCAAAATTAGAGTACGAAGACCCTCTGCAGGAGGTACATACATACGCCCTGAATAACGCAAAACACCATCAGAATCCAAAGAATACCCAGCAAATTTCCCCTCGAGAGACCGACCTGTCTCGATCTCAGACTTCACCTTAGAATACCAACTGTCTGAAGAGAGAGCATTGAGGATTTGACTCCTCAAATCAATCCCAAGAGTCACAGCAGAAATCTCATGCCTACACCTGCTCAAGGCATCTGCTACCACATTCTCCTTACCCTGAATATATTTCACTTCAAAATCATACTCACATAAAAATTCCATCCATCTCCTCTGCCTAGCATTCAAATTCAGCTGCGTAAATATGTATTGTAGACTGCGATGATTAGTATGCAACTCGAATTGATGCCCTAAGAGAAAATGTCTCCATCTAACCAGAGCATGAACCACCGCGGCCAACTCAAGATCATGTGTAGGATAGTTCAATTCGTTATCCTTAAGTTTTCGGGATTCGTATGCAATCACACGCCCTTCCTGCATCAAGACGGCTCCTAAGCCTTCCAAGGAGGCATCAGTACACACAACAAATTCTCCTACATGATCTGGTACTACCAAGATAGGTGCACTAGTCAGCTTCTCCTTAAGAGTCTGAAAAGCAAGCTGACACTTATCTGACCACAAAAATTTATTCCCTTTCCTCTGGAGAGAAGTAATAGGATGCGCAATCCTAGAAAATCCCTAGACAAACCGCTGGTAATAACCTGCAAGCCCCATGAAACTGCAAACTTTTGAGACATTAGTAGGTACGGGCCAATCTACAATAGCCTGAATCTTTGCAGGGTCCATAGAGATTCCTTCACCTGAGATGACGTGGCCAAGATACTGAACTTCAGTCTTGTAAAAGTCACACTTTGCCAAATTGGCATATAACTGGTTTTCCCTCAAACATTGCAATACCTGCTTAAGATGTTCCTCATGCTCCTCCATAGACCTAGAATAGATCAAAATATCATCGAGGAACACAAGCACAAATCTATCCAAAAAGGTTCTGAACACCTCATTCATCAAACTCATAAAGACTGAAGGCGCATTCGTTAACCCAAACGACATCACTGTGAATTCGTAATGTCTATATCGAGTGCAAAATGTGGTTTTATGAATATCCTATTCTGCAATCCTCAATTGGTGATATCCTGACTTCAGATCAATCTTGGAAAATATCTTTGCCCCTCTTATCTGATCGAAGAGATCATCTATTCTGGGCAGGGGATATCGGTTCTTCACTGTTACTTTATTCAACTATCTATAATCAATGCATAGGCGGAGAGAACCATCCTTCTTCTTCACAAAAATCACGGGTGCTCCCCATGGAGAGACACTCGGACGGATAAACCCTTTTACTATCAACTCCTCCAACTGAAGATGGAGTTCCTGAAGTTCCTGCGTGGTCATTCGGTACGAAGCCCGAGAGTTAGGCTCAGCTCCAGGTATTAGGTCTATCCGAAAATCTATATCCTGCTTAGGCGGCATTCCAGGTATCTCACTTGGAAACACATCGGCGAACCCCTTAAGAAGAGGATAATCATGCAATGATTTCTCTCGACTATCCTCAGTATCGAGATCATTCACTGCCACAGCAAAGAGTTGACAACCCTGTCGAAACAACCTTTTTAACTGCATGGCAAAGATAATTCACAAAGAAATAGGCCTCTGAGTGCCCACGATCTCCACCTCCTTTCCAGAGTCAGTGGTACACCGCACTACTTTATGACGACAACCCAACAAAGCACGATGTGAACTCAACCAATCAATTCCCAAGACTATATCATATGAACCCAGGGGTAAGATCCGAAGGTCCACCTGAGTTGAAAAAACTCCTAAATCTAACTTACAACCCTGAACAAACTCTTCTACAAGAACTTTTGACCTAGAGGCTAGTTCAACCTACCAAGTTATGCCTTGCCTAGATGCCACCAAACCACATCGCTCCACAACGGAAGGAGATATAAATGATTCAGAAGCACCAGAATCAAACAATATGGAGACTTTAGTACCCTTCAACACACCTGATGTTTCGATCACAGTGCCCTGATGCTCAGCTTGCCGATTGTCCACTATTGCAAAAAACTGATGAGCTCTTCCCACATCGCCCACTGTCAGCTCTGAAACAGCTAGCCTCTGACTAATTTCTGAAGTAGTCTTCTATGGACACTGTCTGGCAATATGCCCTTGCTGCCCACACGAGAAGCAACCTATACCTATCCCAAAGCCTCTAACCCTAGATGGTGCATTTGACTATTGAAAGCTACCTCGAGATGGTACCGACTGTGCACTTTGTGCAGGCTGCACAGAACGATCAGGTTTATCTCGCTGCCAACTTCAAATCTTCCTACCCTGAGACCTATCCCTCTGCTGAGACTGCGATTTATTCTGCTTGGGTTGAGATTGCTGATGGTGTGAACCACCCTTAGATGGTGTCTGAAAGTTCCTAGAAGACCCTGCAATCTAAGACTGCCCACCTCTAGAACCTGTCCCTGGTGCCGGAGCACTGCCGATCTGAACTCCAACATGCCCTCCAAGAGCCATAGCCAAGTTTTCCTCTACTAATCGAGCCTTCTCCACTGCCACCTCCATTGTCTTTGGCTCGAAGACTCACTCCACCACTGATACGGGCATTCAGACCCTGAACAAAATGTTGAACAAGCAACCCCTCATCGTGATTGATCCCAGCATATTGCTTGAGTTCGTAGAACCGCCGCTCATACTACTCAACGGACAAAGACATCTGCTTAAGATCATGGAACTCATCGGCTCTACGCTGCCTCTAATGATCAGAGAGAAACCGAGCCCTGAACCTATCCAGGAACAACTCCCATGTAACCACACTAATATCCAGGTGTAACTTCTATTCTTCCAACCTCCACCAGGTAGAGGTGAAACCCCGCAAATGCATTACTGCACACCGAGCCTTGGTATTGCTACCGAATGGGTGCATTGCGAAGCAACGATCCAAATCTATCAACCAGGTTTCTGCTTCCAAGCGTCCTCCCAAGCCATCGAAGGTAGGAGGGTGAGCTCTCAACAAATCCCTCATATGCCCTGCTATTACTGCATCCTGATCTGTTGGAGCATCCCTGTGCGTTGGAGACCTTTCCCTCTCTCTCTCTCGATCCGTGACTCTTCCTAAGGTCTAGGTCCCAAACGATCAAGGAGCTCTCCTAGAAGATGTTGTAACTGACCATCCAAACCAGGCTGTCCCAGATTCTGGTCACCAACTGGTAGATTACTTTGAGGATTTGAATTTTCCTCATGCTCAAAACCATGGAAACTCGGTGGGGATGGACTATGATGACTGACTGCTCGACCGCCACCTCAGCCTCTTCCACGGCCACGACCTCTAGCTCAAGGCATGATCCTGCACATAGTTATAGTATGTAAGATCAAAGTTAACACAAAGGTTGCCTAACGGACACCAACTACCCAGAGAACCTAGCGTTAGCAACCTTGGCTTTGATACCAAGTTGTAACGCCCCACCACGCAACCCCAAAGGAATTAAGAAAAATGCAACAAAAAAAAAAAATTAAATCAAAGGAGTGAACATTAAATAACATAATGTATTCATTATTCAAATTGCATGACTTAATCCTTTGAGGAACACGAGGTCATTACTTAAGAACTAACTCTTAACAACATAAACATTTACCTAACCATTACATAAACCATACATTCATCCATCCATAAATATAATTACATCAGTAACAACAATAGAAAAATAAGATAGAATAATATCCAAAGTTATAACATCATTATGAATTATTCTCATAACCAAGTTTACAATAAAAGTACAATGCATCAACATGAGATTACATCATAATAGCACCATGTGCAATTATATACAAAACTTCCCAACTAGATGGGAGTATTACATCAATAAAAAAATAGTATAAATACATAAATCTGAACCCACGAACCAAAGAATCAACCGCTACTGCAACTCAGCACTGAAAGATGAACCTGCATAAAAGAGAGAATCCCAACGGGTGCGAGACACGTTCCACCCGACCACCCCCATGCTAGGAGTTGCTAAGGAAGGGTTCCCGACCAAGACCAACAAGACAAAGACTCATAACCAGCTAATGAAAATCATATAACACATGAGACCACTCAATTTCAAACAACAGCAAAAATCACCAATACATGACAAGTGACCAATTCTAGAGGATTTCCAAAAGACAACATAAATAAGAATGTTAGAGAAGACTGTCATCGCATGGCTTAACATGGATTCTCTATACTACCTATTGATTCTCCAGACTACCTATTGCAAGGTGTCACCTCCATCTACTGACGGATTATCTAGACAACCAAGCGCTAGGAGCCACCTCCATCTATGATTATCCAGGCTACCTATCTCAAGGAACCGCCCCATAGGGTTGCTCATGCGGAATCGTTACCTTTCGCGAAGACAAGGCAACGATCATGCCAACCACGGCCTTCTCAATCCCCTTTAGTTTATGGTAGCACTAAAAGGCGGATGAGGCAACAATTATCTTTTTAGTGTGTTACTACCCATCCCCTAGTTAATTATTTAAATTATCACTTATTAAATCCACTCTAACGAGGGCTATCATAGTGCCCCTTTGTGCGCCGACCACCCACTTAGAGCCACTCCCTCTAAACACTCAACCACAAAACAATAACATCAAGGATTGTACCGCATAAAGAACTGAATCAAATGACAATCAAAAGTGAGGCATGACCATCTCACCAACCACAAGGAAACACAACCACAATCCAGTACAATCCAAATGTATAACATCACAATTCTAAATTGAAATCAAAATCAAGAGTAACCACATTACCCCACCTCTGGAATCACTTAGTTTCCTAAACAAGATTGTAAAATTCTAGGGTTCCCTTGCAGAGCATAAACCCCAAATGAAAGAAAATTCATAATACATGAAACGATATAACTCAAAAGAATCATTAACAATAATACCAAAAGACACATCTCAACACATGGAAAAATCCTCACCAAAAATATAATTCAATAACACAAAAATTCCATTTAATTAAGAACATCCAATTTAACTCTACTTTTCACCATTACACTTATTTTCTTAAAACACCACATTCAATGAATTTTAAATAATATGAATAAATGTGAATTATCTTTCTATCATATTATCAATTTAGTAACTAACTACAATAAAATTACAATATCTAAATATATAAATATCTATATAGATATATATATACATATTAGTGTTAACATTAATAATATTATTAATATAAACCTCTACATATATATATATTATATATATTTATATATTAGTGGCAACATTAATAATAATATTAACATTAATATTAACCTCCATATATATATATATCATTATATACTTATTTAAATACTCAAAACTCAAATACAACACCTATTGAACTTACTATAAACCAAAACCTATGAAAAAAAATACACATGAATTTGAAATATAATACACGCATAATGAAATCAATATACCCCGTGCGCTGGTCACGATAATGAAGATGTATATATATAACCGAAGAATTACGAATGAAATTAAAATTTCGCATAAAGGGAAACTACCAATTTACGGAATCACTAAACACGGTAGCAAGGCACCCAAACCCAGGAGACTTAATTTCTGCCGAGCACCATGCGTCATAAGTATTCATTGCTGTATTGTGGGGTGTACAACACACAGACATAGGAAATCGGGGTGAAGTGGTCGTTGCCGACCACATCCCTCTCAACGCACAGAGAAATAAAAAAAAAAACAAAAATAACCATACAGAAACATAGGGCGCAAAAACAATGGCCACACACGAATTAAAACAGACACCACGGATTTTATTATGAGATATATGAATTTCCGTATACATTTGTGACTCAAAAAATTTTCAATACGGAGTAAGGAATAGGGTTATCGACTTTATTACATACTATATCAGGGCACGGATGCATCAATTCAAACATAGCCAGGGATCAAACAAAACGAATTTTGACACAATTAAATTATCATCCACCAATGCAAAGAATCGCAGCAAGCACGAAAACCCAATGTCAATTTATATAAAGACATTTATTTAAATATAAAATTTCATAAAATAATAAAGCAAGAAAACTCACGGATTCGAAACCCAGTTATTCGTACACAGGCACCAAAATAAACCCTTTTAAATTAAACAACCCAGCCTTACAAATTTAAAACTACTTTCCAGTAATTTAGAAATAATTAAACCTATGAATCTGTATTTATCAAACTAAATAGTAATACCCTAATTTAATCCTGGTTCCCAGACATTGATCAAATAATTTGTTCTGAGCAAATAAAATTCAAGATCTGGGTTGGAACCCAAACAATAATGTTTTAATAATTCTTTGTCAACTATGGTTTCTACAAATAAATTGTATTGGAGAGATTTAGACAAGGTTTTTCCTAGGTTTTATGAAAACATTTGCAAAGTTTATATAGACAAAAATTTTCAATCAATTAATTCAATACACTTAGAGATTGAATTTCATCAAACGATACAGCCAAGAGTATATAAAAATAACAGAAGCATAAACACACATAACATAATTTTGAAAGGAACGTGACGTCCTACGGCTGTAGAAGAAATCCAACACAAACGCTTTCCTCCTTTCAACGCTGATCCTTTCCTGCAACTTCTTTTCCAAAACCAATTCTGAGACAATTCTCTAAAAATTCCCCTACATCCTCTTTTCTGTTCTTTTTATAAGAATACAAAATCCCCATTTCAACAGCCCCCTGACTCTTCCTCTTCCTCTCCCATGAAAAAGATTTCGAAATAATTAATTTCCTTCTCCAAATAACCCCCACAAGAATCTCCACCTTTTCTCATTTAATTATTTATTATTATTATTAATTTTTTTTTCTTTTATACAATAATTTTAAATTACCACCACTTATTTCTAAAAAAATTAATTAAAACAAACTTTTTAGTAACTAATTAACTTCTAACTAAATATAATTAAACTTCAATGCTTACTAAATCATAATTAATAAATAACTTTAATTCATCTTATAAATATAAAATAATTAAATCAAATATCCCCAAACCTTACTTAAATTAAATAAATCATTTAACTCAAAAGAAAAAACAAAATTCCAAGACAAGACCAGGTCAACACATGACTCAACAACCTCATAACGAAATGACGAACTTGAGTCGGGAATTCTTCCTTAACAACTCCTTTTAACATCGTACTCGTTAGGTTTATTTTGTGCTCGCCCTGTCCTGCCAAAGCAGGTGGAATCGAGACTTTTAATCCTGCAATTCCTGCAAATAGATAAACGTCAAGTAACATATAATCTCCATAGAAAACACATTGTGAAAGGTAATAGCGGGGTAGTAGGGCACTCGCGAGCGAGTAGTACTACTCCATCCTTTCACCAAAATACACTAAACATGTCATCATAAACATAATATCATGGAAATACATTATCGCATATAAATTTAAAGAACACCATTGCATAACGAAGCATATCATCAATGTATAATGTATCATCAACTGTCACACATAATGTAAAGAGCAGTAAGCAAATAACTAAGAACCACACATGATCAAATATAAATCCACCACATAGAGTATCACAGAGTATCCACAATATCAAAGAGTACCAAGAGTATCTAATGAATCAGCAAAATGGGGGTATTACAGAGAGCATAGGCCTATCACCGTTTAATCATAGCAAGCAAGAGTTCAATTTTAAGCCCAAATAAACAGTTTTCTATGCTAGGTGAAGATATTGCTTCACAAAGACATGGAGTTCTTTTGAGTCCAAAATAGAAAATGAGGTGACTATCCTAGGATTGCTTCATTTTTGAATTAAGTGACTATCCTAGGATTGATTCATTCCAATTAAGTGACTATCCTAGGATTGGTTGATTTTTTTAAAGCTCTTACTGGCCGTGATCGCGTCGGATCCAGTCAAATTTTACTTAAGTCACATATTACAGTTGCAGACTTACAAATTCTATGCTAAGATAAAGAAATGCGCTAAAACAAACATCAAGAGCGCTAAAACAAAAATGCTCTAAGGAGAGATACTATGATTGCAACAGAGATAGCTGGGATAGATGAGATGCTGGGTGAATCATTAAAAGGCACTACAGAATCATTAAAGGGCACTACAGAATCATTAAAAGGCGCTACAGAATCATTAAAGAGCGCTAAAACAGAGTTAAAGAGTGCTAAATTGAGTATGATATGCGCTGAAGCATGTTTGATGCGCTAATACTCTCTTCCAACCGTAACCTGTCAGAAAAATTTGCAAAAAGATGTTAAAATTGGGGCAGTGAGCTCCACGGTGGGCACCAAAAATGTGGGTGGGAAATGTTAGTATCAAAATGATATGAGAAAAACACACCAATGCAACATTAAACTAAAGAAAGCTAAATAGAATGAAATCAAAGAAATCAAACAGAGCTTCTTCAAAATCATTCCATTGTCCTCTATCTCCAGTGATTTGCTTGAAGCTGCTACTCTTAGATTGTATAAGCAAAGCTTCTCAGAATGGCAACCTACAGAATGAGTATGCAAAGGAAGAATACTTCTCTATCCTATATGCTAGTGGAGTGAAATGTTGGTTTGTGGATATGCACAAGGGCTATGGATTACGAATGCTATTGAAGCTATGATATGAGGATGATAGGCCATGATATGGATTGCTAATATGCTAAGCTATGCTATGCTATGATTCTAGAGGCTATGGATGTTGGAAGGCTGATTGACTATAGTTTTCTTGTACAAAAGCTTCTCCTTCTTTTTCAAAGACCCAACAGTCCCTTTTATAGATTTTTACAGGCAAGAGTCTGGCTGGCAAAGATCAATGGCTATGAGATTGTCTGGTAATTTTGAATGGTGAAAGATTGAGAGGTTGAGAGGAAGATGGAAGATGTTGGGAGGTTGGAGAGAAGAATGGAGGTTTGTCTTCAACCCATAGGAACAACTTTGCTCAGAAACAGAGAAATTTATTGATTTTCTGTTTTGAAGTTATTTCACGGTTGTTGTAGATAATCCAAATTAAATAAATAAATTTATTTAATTTTATGTGAGTTTGAGGATTTAAAACATTTTTGAAATATTTGATTTTAGGACTATAGAAGACTCAATTAAATGTTTGGAATATTTAATTGTGAATAGACTTTAGAAGAATTAATTAAATATTTGGAATATTTAATTGTGAATGGAATTTAGAAGATTTTTAGAAGAGAAAAATATTTAATCTTTATTTGAATAAAATATTCAAGCCAAGATTATATTGTAATTAATATAAATAAATCATAATGTTTATTTAATTAATTAATAAATGGATAAGAAAAGTGATTAAATAAACTTATTTATTTAATCGAAATGAAAGAATGAACAATATAAATAAATTATTTAGATTTATTTGAGATCTAATTAAATATTAAAAATATTTAATTAATTACCAGACTATTGAGATGTGACCATTTTTAGGTGTATACAATTATTATTAAAATGAATATTTAAATTGATATAGGTAAATGAATTGTGTATTTACTTAAAGTGAATTGATTGATTTTACATATAGATAATTGAGAGTTAGGGTTTGTTAAATGAGTTTAAATAATTTACATTTTACATGGTCTTGATCACTTAAAGATTAAACGATAAAGTTAATTAGATAAAGTGGTGAATGTAATCATAATTTTAGGGGAATGTATTATTACGCGAAGGTAAAATATTAAGAATAGGGTTTTTTTTTTTTAAATGATTTAGAGTAAATATTAAATGATTTAATTTAATCTTTGTTAACTATTTAGTAAATAAATGTTACTTATCTTTATAATAATTTAATGGTTGATTAATAGGATTTCCATGAGAATTAATTATTTAGGATCTTGTTATTTTAATATTATATTAAATTTGCAACTTAAAATTAGGGTTTCCGTAGTAACTGGTTCAAAAGAAGAGATTGTTTTATTAATGATATAGTTATTCTTTAATATGATTATTTGTAGTGAATAATGCCTTATTTAGGGGAATATCTTCTTGGTTATAATGCTATGATTAATTGCTTGTATTAAACAATGTGACTTGATTTTTGGATTAAGCATTTATGTAATTGTTATAGATGGATTTCATCTATGTTAAGTTCAAGTTTTGTGCCATTGGGGAAGTGTGCTTAGTATGCTTGTTTCTAGAGGCCTAGGAGGGGGCATATATTGTATGAATGGTCCCTAGGTTTGTTTAATCTTGAAAGTGTTTGGCTATGTTGCGGAGCATGTGTATTGTGTGAAATGTAAACCAAATGGTGTTGCCCTCCTATCTTTGTATGGATTCATGTGATTGTGATAAGTTTGCAAGATGGACAATGCCTTGCTTTGTGTAGGGTTTACTAGTTGCAAGTAGGGGGAGTGGGTCTTAATGGGGGTTAGAACCCAAAGTGGTGTCCAGGTGTAATATAGGTGTATTCACTACTCACGAGTTCTCTTCATTCAGAGAGCCTCATGGGGCGAATTTCCCAATACTACCTCTATGGAACAACGGTGAGAGTTTTAGAATCTGAAAGAGCAGGTCACAAAGATTCTCTAGACAAACTGACAAGTTCTTGGCCAAAGGACGACAGAGCAGAATACAGATGACAGTGTGGCACGCTGATGTCTCAGGGGTACGTTGGTGTCTCGTAGAGACCAAAAAGTGAGAATGTCTCAGAAAATGGGTAAGTGATGACTTACACTCTGATTACTGAGAATTTCTAGCATGGAAGGAAGCAACAAGAAGTAATAAGACTGAAATGAAGTGAAATAGAGACGATAAGGAGAAGAAAGGAAATACTTATGACTATCTGGGTGATGAAGCTTCCAACTCGTGAGTGTCTTTAATACCTACACACAAGAGGGAGAGAGAAATGGTTGGGTGGATGTATAGGGGCCTGCCTTAGTCAGACCCTGTTTTGGTGTCCCCACCTCCACAGATAGCCAAATGGATAGAGAGAAAAGTAGAAATAAAGTAAAGATCACTTAGAGCACTACAAAATAGTGTTATGTTTCTCAACAAAGTAATAGAGGAGAGGAGTGAAAGCTTACCACCTCCACCAAGAGCACTCAAGGTTGCTTGGGGGAGAAAATGAGAGGAACTCAAGCCTCTGCTGCAATGGTGTTTGTTCCACACTTGCTCTACTGAAGTGGTGGAGTGTTGATGTTGTTGTTGATAAGTGTAAAGTGTTTGTGGATTGAAGAGATGGTGAAGAAGCTACTTGGAGCTTGTGAAGAGCTTGTGAAGTGGAGAAGCTCTTTGAGAGATGTGAAGGGATGTGTAGAAGATGGTAGAAGATCAGAAGAGCTGAAATACATATGGAAGGAGTGAATTTGAAGGGGATATGAAGAAAAATGGCCATATTCAGGTTGGTCTGTCGAGGAGGGCGTTACAAATTGACCCCCAATGGGAAGTGTAACCCCTCTACAGGCTCTAAACGGGGGAATTTTTTAGGAATGTAAGCGCATTGCGCGAGCATCCCCATCAGAAACACCTCCACCGATGCTCAAAATAGGCGCCAAGTGTGATGCAAGCAGCAGTTTAGGTGGAATTAAGCCTTTGAACTTGGTTTTCTAATGTGGATAAAGGAAAAAAGGGTATTTTCATAAGGGATGCAAATTCTCTCTTATACACCAAGATAACCCATTGGAGGGTTTCTTAAATTAGTGGCAACTTTAATAATGAATTAGGGGGGATGGGTAGAATTCACATTAATCAAGATATTTTATTTGTCACTCATGGGTCAAGTACTCGTTTAGGATTGAGATGATATGGGAAGGCCTCGAATGGAAAGATCAATTGCCTTGTCCTCATGAAAGGTGTGTTGGTTCCACACAAGTTTGTATGGGGGTTGGGGATTGAGAGAGGCTACTAGGATAACCCAGGATGGGGGCTGGGGCCTAGGAAGATCTACCGAGATAACCCATATCAAGCTATTTGATGACACTCCTCCCTATTGTAGTCTAGCATTCCCTAGTTGTATTTCCTCTTTCTGGTGTGTGAGTGCCTTTGGAAGTGATGTAAGTGATGCAAGTGATGTTGGTGTTGTTAGCAGTGTTGTGTTGGAGTCATGTATAATCCCTTGTTTATGTTAGCCTATTTTTTTTCCATATTGTTTGTTGGATGTGAGACCTTGTGTTATCTCCTAGCACGGGGGGTGGACCTCAAAATTCCACATGGTTGGGAGGTTGGTGATTTTCCTCCTTTAGGTATTCTTGTTGCATGTTCATGTGCATGGAGATTGATCATTGCACTGTGGATTTCAGTTCCTGTTCAAGTTTGAGAAGATCTCCTTTCATGTATTTGTATATTATATTGTATATCAATTTGTATCTCTTAATGTAATCTGATGTAATCTTCCCACATGTACTAGGGGAAGCAATGTTGTAAATATTGTAATGATGTAACAATTACTGATGATTTAACCTTGTAATGAGTATTGTAAAGAAATGCATCTTTCATATGATAGTTAGTTAGAAAATTATCTTTAATGTTGATTATCATTTTTCATGCTATGGAAGTAAGTGATGTAGAATCATTTAATGTGGTGCTTTAAAATGAACCTTGAATGTTAGATTGATCATGTAACCTTTTGTTTCTTGTAATCTTGTTTTGTGAGTAGTGCAATTGAGGAACCTTAGAGGACCTAGGATTAGTTTATCATGTTAGGTTATGCATTAGATAGTTATTTGTAAAAAAAATAAAATTGTTCCATTAATTCAACCTAGTTTAGTGTTGTCCTATGGGGTTCCTTAGTGGCGGAATTACATCAATCACCACCACAAAACAACACCCTTCACATTGACATATATCTTCAACACCTTTGGTCAACAATCTCTGTTATATTTAACTCACTTCCACACACACATATACTCGCACATACCTCCTTGCATATTCATGCACATTCACCCATTTTTTCAACAAACATGATCTTTTATTTATATCCTTCTCAAGCTTCAAAAAATTTCTCCTTTGTCAGCCAAGATGAAATGTGTAACATGAAATATGCAAAGGCCACAACAATTCAACTCCAAGACATATGTGGTAAGGAAAAAAAAATACAATTCAAACCAAGAGATAATCAAGACCTATTTAATCTTATCACACATATCCACATTGGCGTACACTTCCAAACACTTAGCGTAAACATTTCAACATACCAAGTTAGCCCAACAAACACTTAACCTTCCATCCATTAGCTCAAGACAAAAGGTGGTACCAAAGAGACCAAATAACATTATGTAGATCACTTTACAAATAGTATATGACTTGAAAAAACATTCTCATACACTCATTTCACTACTTCATGCTAGCGTAAACAAATAGACATTGAACTCAACATCACTTGCAAACCCAAAAAACATAATATTGAGATAGAACATTAAAAACCAGGCTTGCGGTACACCTCAACACCTGAAGCTTGAAATGAGAAAAGATAGAGACAATATAAACATATCCTCCAAACTGCAAAATCATATCTTCAAATGTAAAGCATTCCTCTAACCCTTTTTTAACTACAGTAACATTGCACTATTGTCTTCACTTTGCTAGCTTTGGAAACTTTTGCAATAAATTACATGTTCTAAAATCAAGTACATACTTCACACCTGTCTATATCTAGCTTCCAAACTGCAAGGCCACATCCTCAAATAGGGAGGAATGCAAAGAATTCCCCCGAGATTCTTCAGTACAACTTCATGTGCCTATGAATGTTTGAACCCTTGCATACTTTATTTCATTTCTTATGCAATAATTTACATCAAGGGATAGATAATACAACATTCACAACACCATAGATAAAAACTACAACTCTTTCAACAAGAAACCAGATATTATACATATCAACATACACTTTAACCTATCAACTTTCACCTATTCATGAACAATGGAAGATATGGTACAACTATGTATGGCATGCTCATGACATTCATCACCATGTCCTTCTCCTCATAATTATTTTGATCATCACTCCTTTTCTCCACTGGACTGCTTCTTTGAACCCTTACCCTTTTGACATCTTTGATCACCACTTTGTTTGCATTGCATGCAACCTTCAACAATACCACTCTATTGACATCAATGAAAACACATGCAACAAAAGGCTCACTAAGAGAGGATATTGGAGTTGTCTCAACTCTGATACCCAAAGATGGTATCAAATTTGTCCAAACTCTAATACTTGAGATGATGTCCAAGTTGACCTATCTCTAATATTCTCATATTTCAATATTGGAGTTGGACCAACTTTGATACTACAAATAAGTAGCATTGGAGTTGGCCCAGCTATGATAATCTAAAAGGCCAAAACCAAAACTAGTAAGACACAAAATAAATATCACAAACACAACTTTTAACTTTAATTTAACCCAAGTCTAGAAATTCATTGAAATCATTTCTTATATGAAAATATGGAAAATATATTCAAAGGCATCAATTGTATTAAATTCCAAGCAAATGTACCCCCAATAGGATATCAAGGTCTAGGGAACTTTGATAATCCAACAAGGTATTAAGGTTTAGGAAACATCAATACCCATTGAGGAAATAACATATAATTATATTCTAACTTATTTAACCCAGCTTTAGAAACATGCATTGAGTTTATTTTTTCATAGAAATGGTAGCTATTTAAACAAGAACATAATTTATTTTCCAAAGATAGCAATAATGAAGGAGGACATATGTAAAAAAATACACACTTGAATATAACATTAATATAGGTAAAGGTAATAAACACATTGACACCACTTATGTGGGTGGTTTATACTGGTTCCACACAAGAGGTCTTAAAATAAAGCTACACTTACAAAAGTGGCCTCAAATTTCTTAGATTATACATACATTACAACCTGATACAATGATTCGGTGCCCAAATTTGTAAGTCCCAAATTCCTAAAGTTGGATAGTTTTCCTAGTGCTAGGAGTGTCAAACCTAGGAAGAATACCACAAAACATATATTCAAATTGGGAAACTAAGTACCAATTATTGAGGTGGGTAACACCTCCTTCACTTATGGATCTATTGAACCAATGGGGTTTCCCTAAGATGTTACAACAAATATCATCAAAATAACTAAATACTAACCTTGACACAAACTACACCCACTACATAGTGTACCCTTACTTTAGTTGTCACTTCATACCTATAGGTTGGTTTGTAATACTCAAGGTCAAGCACCTTATTAGAGTAGATAATGTGCCACATAAATTTCAATGAATGTGTTTTATGATAACTCCTTATGATGTTATACACTTTCAAACATAGTATTTGTAACATACAAAAATAGATAAAAATGAAAATATTTTTATATTAATTTATATTTAGTGTGTTTGGGATGGTGGGGAGAAGGAGCCAATAGTAGACCAATACCTTTATCTAATTGGGAAATATAGTCTCTAAGTTCACAAAAAATATGCAATGGTTGAAACCAAAGGTGATACCTTAATTAAGATACCACAACATACTATGCTGTAAAAAATGCACACATAATCTAGGATCTACACATACATTTTAAAAATAAATATATAGTTAAAATAATTAAATGAGTATACTTAATAATCAATGAGCATACACATACATTTTATTTATTTTTCTGAGAAGATACATTGTAAAATATTTATAAGGATTTTACAATCATTTGGCTAGCCAAATAATCAGAAACACATCCAAAAATATGTACCATACCTTAGTAAAGGTCAATTCTACCTTTAATCATTTGATCTATAAAGGTTACAAGTTTTATTGAAAATTTGGGATGAACCTAAACTATTACAATACAAAAATACAGCACCTAGATCTAGAAACTATGAGCCCTAGGTTTCTATTGTGTAAGTATTTCTCTCTTATATTCTCCTCTCTAATAAAAAATCATCCAATCAAGATGAAACTCAAAACATCTTTTATCCAACTAGGTGCATTCCCTAGAAATGACATTGTAGCAACTTAAAATCAATGACCCAAATGAACTCCCTTCAAAATAGATTCCCAAGATGCAAAGAGATCAATGGAATTCAAAGTGAATAGCTAGAGAATGATCAAAACTAATGGTGAGTAGGTGGGGAAGGTGAAGGATGTATGTTCCATTCTCATTTAGAACTTAAAAATTGATTAAATACTAAAATATTGTCCCCTTTGAAATTATCAAGCCCCATTGGGTCATTATGCTTTTGAAATCTTTTCTTTTTACCTTATCAAGCCTTTAGATGAGTTAGGAATTAATATTTCCACACCTTTGATATATATTAAGATCCCCTCCCAAGGCACACCAAGGAGGGTAGCACATCCCTCTTTGAAATTCCTACACACTATAATAACTTGTGTGTTAGAGTATTAGGATTTATTGGGAAGTGGTACCAAAAGGGATGTGAGATTGAGAAGGCCAAAAGGGGAACCCTAGCATAAGAGCTTTGAAAAAGAAGAGGATGTCAAGATGTTAGGATTGGATTTTGGTACAGGAAATGACTTGATATCGAGTTAAGGAGACTGTCAAAAGTCCAAATTTGATAAGTAATATAGAGGATACTGGAAAAGTTTTAGATTTTTGAGGGAGGAAGGAAATGGGAAACTCTAAAATTCCAATAGACTTCAAAAATTTTGAATGTAGTTTATTGAGGATTTGAGAGCAAAGATGTGGTGGAATGAGTACCAAGGGATGGAATGGAGGAAGAAGTATAAAAGTTTGATTATGATATAAAGGACATATACTTTTCATAGAATTTTATAATTTTGGGATTGGGAAGAACTTGTATTGCATGGCATTGGGATGGTATTGGGGTATGGGAAAGCCTAATATTTTGAAACATGCAAAGTGACTTAGAGGTAAAGTGAATAATTTCAAATAAGGAACACTAAGGATGACAAGTTTGACAAGGACATCAAGATGCAAAACTCTGAAACATCGAAAGAAAACCCTTAGATGAACTTTACAAGGGTACACGTGGGTTGTTGGGATTGGTAGGGAAGGTATGCAAGTATGGAATTCCCTAAAAGTTCAAAAAGATTACAAAAATTAAAAATGCTAAGGAAGAGACTAGAGAAAACCTAGAATTTGAATTTTTCATGAGTCACTCCACCTTTTGAAACTTAGTGAACCCATTTAGAACTTAAATTGTTTATTAACAAGGGTGGATAAGGAAAAAATGCAAAAAAAATGGAAGCAAAATAAAGAATATATGAGACACAACAAATCGGGGTGCCAACATTGCTCTATTTGGAGATATCTCTCTTTAGACATAACAAGAATCTAGATCTATGGGAGATGACAAAATTATCAGGAATGAAAGGGATACTAATAAAAATACACTTCATCATGATCAAACAAGGATAATGGCTACACAAACACACTGAAGTATATACAAGAAAATACATAATACATACAAGTAATAAAAACTTGTAATCAATGATATGAAGAAACATAGACATTGAAGGTATGGTTGCATATAAAACCTACCATATTTTTTGTAGGTCAAACCCTATATGAATAACCATGGCACATGTCCATGAACAATCTAGTGCATTTGTTTCCCTCTATCAAAGAAAAGCCTAATTAGGGAGTTTATTTCCCTCAAACCAAATTTATACTCACCACCTAGCTACAACAAATGAAGTCTTATGTTTTCATGCATCAACTTATGATTTCCTACAAAATAGTGAAGGATAGCTCCACAATTCACCTTGACATTGCAAGGAAAACACTATAAATATCCCTCCGAACTATGCCATGATATATCATTAAAGTCCAAAACAATTGAGGGTACAACTTGAAGAATGGGGTTAGTGTCATCATAAACACAAAATTCACCATTCTTGCTTACCTAATCAATTGAATTGAAGAAAGAATAAAATTCTTCGAAATCACATTTCAATAAAACATATGCCACACTAACCTACTTACCTACACAAGGAAGCTCATGATCTTGTACATCAAGCTAAAAATAAATAATACTCTAGCATATATAAAAACTGAGAAACAAGCATATAATCTACTTGGTATATTTTTTGCTGCTTAAATTCATTGCAAAATGTATATTGTGCCTAAGTGAAACACTCAAACCTAGGAAAACAATAATAATAGCATTAGAAGTTGTATCTTCATCATGAAGAAAAAATTTGTACTCATTTTTTATTATTTTAGGAATAACCAACAACCAATATACCTCATTGTTGCATGTATTGATGCATTTCATTAGCACAACTATTACAACCATGAGACACCTTGGGTGAAGAAATAAATTCTTCAAATTGTCTCATTGTTTCAATTTCTTCTTCCTTATTCATTAGAACAAGAATCTCTAGTTATCTCATCAAATTATTCTCTACATGAGGAAGACAAGTCTTGCACCAAAAAATAGGTTCTCATATGCATTCAAATGATCACCATCTTCACAATCATCAAGGGAAAGGTCTTAAAATTGAAAAATAATGACCATAATAGTATTTACCTCAACAAATTTATCATCAAGTACAACCACCCCTATGTTATCTTATGCAAACATGCATCAATAGCCTCAATATAAAAATAGGAACAAATGAGGGAAATGCATCAAACAAAATATTATTTTCTTATATAATTTTTATATCACAAGTATGTGCACACTCTATATAATCAACCTCATAAGCTTATCTATATGATTGCTCACTTGCACATACCTCTTCCTCTTTGTTCACACATTGCACTTTCAATGGCATGGGTCAAACCAATTGTGCCTCATCATACAAACTTTATCCTTTTATAAATTCATGCTCATGATTTTTTGACACCTCTCTTTTCTTCACCATCCACTACTACACTAGATCCTTCTTTTGCTCTATCACTTTCCTGAAAACATTGTTTTTCTTACTCTTATATTTTTCCCATTGTGATTTTTGCACCACTACTACATTTTTATGGGTCATAATGTCTTTACATGATGTCTTGAACTTTATGGGTAGTTGCATGATTTTCCAAGGATGTTGCATGATGTGAGAAGGTAACTCATACTACCTTGTATCAACACTATGTGAAACATGCAAATCTAGATTAGCTGCAACATAATCACTATACTCATCTTCTCCATTCATGAAGTCATATTCTGATGCAAAGGACTAATCATTTTCTTCTTCATAGTAATAAAAAAAATCCTCATTATGAACATCTTCCTCTTTACTCACTAAGAGGACATTTTGATTCTTGGGAGTTTAAGTTGAACCTTCTACAACTTGAACTCTATAATATGTTGTCAGTGTTCTTCCTTGAGGAAAGACCACACCTCATCATATTCAAAATATTCTCTATATGGCATCTTGGGAGGAAGAGGATATTGGAAAGTATCATATGTTTCTTCATCTAAATAACTCATTCCAATATTTTCCATATATATATATATATATATATATATATATATATATATATCCTACCAAGAAGCACATGGTTTATTTTTAATTGAGCCTCCAATTGTTTAAAACTTGTCAAATTTTTTAGTGTATCCTCTTTTATTTTATCTATCAATCCATCTATTTCATCATTACAATCACATGGTTTTCTCAGAGAAGAGGAAGAATAATAAATAGGATATGTGATATAACATATCCCTATCCCTTCTACCAAAAACCATATCATTCATGCTTCCATAATTAGACTTATAAATGTTTCTCTATTTTATGATTATGTCACTATCACTTGAGTATTCATAAGTATATAGGTATTGATCTCTTAAATAAATTATTTATTATTTCTACATGAAGTGCTAACTTTGGAAACTAGATATGTAGGTCTAAAAAAATTCCCATTATTCTAAGCTTCTAAGGATGGATGTCTCCATGTATTTTTAGAAGATCCTCCTTACTCCTAGTACCTAGGCTCTCTTCTTCACTCCATCACAAAATATCTTAATCAAATTTTTAATTATGGGTTGACTGAAATAGAGTCACCACTCTTCACTAGGAAGAGATTAAATAAAATTCGTTTGAAACTAAAAACTGAATGTACCAAGCAAGGACTATTTACCTGTTATTATTTTTAGAGGTCTTCAAGATATTTACCATTTCCTAAAACATATAAATAGATAATTCATCCCTAGAAATGATATAATTTGTTGGTTCTCAAAGTTGTAAATCCCAAATCAATAAGGTTATATAGATTCCTAGGTTCCAAGAGTGTCAAACCTAAGTATAATATCAAAAAACCTATATTCAAGTTGGGTAGCCAAGGACCAATTCCTAAAGTGGGTAAGACCTCCTTCACTTCTAGCTAGATATTGAACCAAGGCGGATTTCCATAAGGTGTAAGAACAAATAAAATCACAATAACTAAACACTAACTTTAACACAAACCATGCCCATTGCATAGTCTACCCCTACTTCGGTTGTCACTTCATGTCTATATGCTAGTTTATAATACTCAAGGTCAAGAACCTTATTGAATAAGATAATCTGTAACATAAATTTCAATGAATTTGTTTTATAATAAGCCCTCATGGTATTTGGAACACACTAAAATAGATAAAAATAAAAATATGTTTATATTAATTTATATTGAATATGTTTGGGATGATGGGGAGAAGGGTCCAATAGTAGACTGGTCCTTTTTTCCAATTGGGCAACAAAGTTTTTGAGTTCATACAAAATATGCAATGAATAAAACCAAAGGTAATACCTTAATCAAGATACAAAAAAAGACTATCATTCAAAATGCATATATAAGTTAGGATCTACACATACATTTAAAAAAATATATAGTTATAGAATATTAAATGAGTCTTCTTAATAATCTATGGGAATACCCATACATTTCCTTCATTGTTCTAAGAAGATACCTTGCAAAAGCTTTACATGGATTTTATAAATGTTTGGCTAGCCAACTAGTCTAAAATAAGTCCATAAATGCACACTATATATAGGGGACACTCAACCAAGATCAATTCTACCTTTAATCACTTTATCTACAAAGGTTACAAGTGATTGTGAATTTTGGATGAACCCAAACCATTACAATACAAAAATACAACACCCAAATCTAGAAATTGTGAGGCCTAGGGTTCTATTGTGTAAGTATTTCTTCTACTACACTCTTTTTCAATCCAAACTCGTCTAGTGCTTCAAAATGAAACTAAAATCATCCCTTATACAATTGGTAACTTTCCCTATAAATGACACTATAGTAACTTGAAATTAGTAGCCCAAATGAACTCTCTTCAAACTAGATGCCCAAGATGCAAAGAGATCAATGTAATTCAATGTAGGTAGTTAGAGAAGGATCAAAATTAATGGTGAGTAGGTGGAGTAGGAAAAGGACATATTTTCCATTCTCATTTGGTTCCTAGTAACTGAGTAAATATTAAAATATTTCCCCTTTTGAAATTATCTGGCTCCATCAGGCCATTATTCTTTTGAAATATTTTTTTTACCTTATCGAGCCTTTGGATGGGTTGGGCATTAATATTACCATTCCTCCAATAGATTTTAATATTCCCTCTCAAATCACATTAATCCCTTTAAAGGATAATTGGACTTGTTAGCATATGTCAGATTTGGAGACAAGCATGTACCTCGTTGAAATTTCAATGAAATACACTATAATCACTTGTGTGTTAGAGTGTCAAGATCAACAAGTCAAGAATGAATAGGAGTTGGTGCCAAAGGGGATGTAATATGGGAATGCCAAAAGGAGAACCCCAAAATGGAAATTTTAATAAATTTTGGGATGTGTCATGACTTGGTATCAAGTTAAGGAGATTGTTGCAAGAACAACTTCGATAAGTAATATAGAGTAGATTTGTAGAGTTTTAGGCTTGTGGAGGAGGAAGGAAATGGGTAATAGGGATAAGAAACTTTAAAAGTTGGATAGACTTAGAAAAAAAATGGAATGCAAGGTATTGGGGATCAGGGAGTGGAGATGCAATCCAGAATAGGTACCAAGGAATGGATTGGAGGAAGAAGTCTAAAAGTCTAATTTTAATATAAAGAACTTAGACTTTTCATAGAATTTCAAAATTCATGGATTAGGAAGAGCTCATATCACATGCCACTAGGATGGTATCAGGGTATGGGAAATTTTGATGCTTCAAAACATGCAAAGGGACTTGGAAAGTGTGGAGTTTCAAGAAAGGAACACCAAGAATGACAAGTATAATAGAGAGGTTTTGACTTGAAACTCTAAAACATTGAAATACAACACATAGAATAATTTTTCAAGGGTATGAGAGGGTTTTCAAGAACAATAGGGAAGGTATGCAAGTATGTACTTCCCAAAAAAAATGAAATATTGGTGAACAAATAAAATACTAAAGAAGAGACCAAAGATTTCCTAGAATTAGGCTTTTTCATGAGTCACTACACCTTTTGACAAGTAGTGAACCCATTTATAACTTCTTCGGTTGGTTATTAACAAGGGTGAATAAAGTCAAATGCACAAAATGGAAGCAAAACAAAGAAAATATGAGACACAAATATTAGGGTGCTAGCATAATGAAGTACATTAAATGAAGATATAAGACCTTCCATATTATGCATGATCCAATATCACCCCAACAAATCTACAATTCTCTAATAGTGGTTCCACACCATCCAACCATGTGGCATGATGGCAACCATTGATCCACCTCACTGTGCTAAGAGATAGAATTGCATGGGCATTATACATGCTCATACCAAATAGGGGAGTATAGATTATACACACATCATACACTAAACATGAAAAATAAGCATGATCACATAAATACCAAGGTCTCATCCAATCACAAACATGGGTAGAGATGGGTATCATGTCGAGAAAAAATCTAACATAATTAAGGACGAGGATATTAGAGGAAGGAAATGAGTGTCATCACAATTGCATGAAGGATTGGCTTTGTGGCCTGAGTATGTATGCTTATCACAAGGTGAAGGGAGGTACCCAAATAACATCCACCACCCTAACCTAGGTGTGGAATGTCCTTGATTGGTAATACTAATCCTATACAAGTTCTCAAAGTATATCACTGATTGACATCCACCACTCTTCCCTAAGTGAGGCACATTCTTGATTGGTCATTTATACCTATAAAAGCACGCAATGCATGCCACCAACTAATCTCTTGGTTCATTTTTATTTCCCATGAATTTATTTAGTTATCACTTTATTAACAACTCTATTCATGTTTTAGCCTCAAAACCACTTCCAAATTTGGGTCAATGTCTAAATTCACTCCTTCCAATCACTATGTACCTCAATCCTAGGTTCTTCCTCCAAATGGCTATTTGGGAATTACATAGGAAGAAAAGTGGTAAACCACTAGTTCATCCATTGATGAATGCTTGAAACATTTATTTATAAATAAAACTAATAAAAAACATAGAAATACCCTTTCAACTCAGGGTAATAAATTCATATTCTTACTTCCTTAAAATTACCATGCCATAAGATGAATATTTTTAGAATTCCAACAATATAGTTTTAACTCAATACTAATGCAAGGAAAACATTAAACAATTGAAGCCATAGGTAAGAAACCATGTGGGCTTGACACACATGAGATGAGAAAAACACAAAAAAAAGAATAAAGACACAAAGTACTATCTATTAGGAGCTCACATAATATCAATTTCCTTTAAAAAATCCAACCAAAGAGCAACCTAAATGAAGATCGATCAACTATTATCCTTTGCACCTCTGATTATCTCAACCCAAGTATTGATGACCCATTAATTTTAACCAAGGAGAATACAAGATCATCCATATATCTCCTCCTTTTCTTCTCCCTCCCTTCTTACACAAGAGAAAGAGATTTTTGATCCTCCTTTACCTTTGCCCAAAATTGTCAACTTACCTACTGCATCATTTCTTCTTTACTATCATTGCCACCATTAATGAATCATCCTCTTCCTCACTATATTTAATTTCCTTCCCCTTCTCTTACACCTCATTACAATTTCAATATTATCCTTTCTTCTCTACTGTCATTGCCACCATTAATGAATCATCCTCTTCCTCACTATATTCAATTTCCTTCCCCTTCTCTTACACCTCCTTACAATTTTAATATTTTTATTATTTTTCCATTCATTTACCAAACAATATTAATATTATTTGACTTGTACTAAAAAATATTTTTCTTAGTTTTAGAATAAATGAATAATTGAATCGACTTATACAAACTTATTTAACTAATTAAAATATGCATATAATTTAAGTTTTATTTTAAATACAAGGCTATAAATTTCCTTTTCATTTCTTTTCTAATTCCCAAATGCATCATATATCATTTTCATGAAATATTCATTCATCAAACATAAAAATTGTCATTACGGAATATGCAAGCATGACTAAAACACACATATATATGTTTTACCCAAAACATAAACTCTAGAATTACCATTGATTTGGGTATGGGTTTAAATGATATCTCATATGACATATCTCATACTCAATTTGAGTATGATAGGGGTTATCAACCACATTAATCCTAATGTGACATCTCCAATATAATCACCATTGAGGAATTAACTCAAATCTACATATTCAAGTGGGGAGATAATCTTGTACTTGCACACTCAATTCACATGTCAAGCATACCTACTCCATATGTGTAATAGTTGAAGAAATCTAAAATCACCTAATGGGTTACAATCATCATAGGAACCATATAATCATCCCATCCAAAATGGAAAAAATAAAATTGAGTAAAATACAAAATACTAAGATCATTTAACAAACATCCACAATCCTGATATGTATAAGGATAGTAATAGAATAAAGAGCTATGATTTAATCCAATCATATAAAGCATACCATATGCATCTCAAAATATAAAACATCATAATCAAAAGTATCCAAAATGCCAACGCATTGATAATAATATCCATTCATGAATGTAGATATAAGCATGTATGTATAGAGATATAGAAAAATATAAACATTGTTAGATTTAACGTGAGAGTATCACATTTATCCCACAACAACCACACAAATTAAAAATGCCAAAAAAAAGTAACCAAGAGAAAATTTTGGAGACATTAAAATTCTCCCTTTGGTAATAGACATCAAATTATATTTTTTGCCACTAATTATTTCACTAGGTGAATTTAAGTTGATACACTAAAAGATGCTAATGAGGATTAGGTTGTTAAATTCCTTGAAGAAACTGTGACCCATTTTGGTGCCCTTGCTACTATAATCTCCTATAATACAAAATAATGTATTGGATTGAAGGTGACTATAATTTATTTAAATTATATCCCATACTTGAAAACCTCTTTCAATTGTTACTCATAGGGTAATGGTTTAATGGAATCAACCAATAAGGACTTGAAGTAGATAATCATCTTGACAATCAAATTTAACCCGTGCATCTATAAATCCTTACTTTGTCTATCCTTATAACTATATTATAGAAATAAAATGGTATAGGTGTGTTTCCTTATGTTCTAGTCTATGATATGGAGGTTATATTGCATATTCATATACAACTCATCACTTTATATTTTTTGAGAGAAGTGACATAATCCATACCTATGGAGGTTAAACAAGCAAAGATCCTTCAATTCCAAGATTAAAGAAAGAAAGGGGTTCATTGATTTGAGAAACATTAATAAAATATGAAGAAATAGTTTGAACAGTAGGATACTTCCCAAAGCTTCTTAATATAAGACTTTTTTTCTTGAAGTGAGATGAGAACTAAGATAAGCCAAGTTTCCATTTCAAATTTGAATAATTGTAAAGTCAATACATATTCAAATTTGGGTTGGAAGAGGAGGACAACCTCACGTGTAGGAAAATTTATAGATTTTTCAATTAATAGAGATATATTTTTTATGGGAAGCTTGTTTTGTTGAAGCATTCATATAGTGTTGTGACAAGAAAGGCATCAAGTCATGATTATTGTGTGAACTAGAATATATTTTGTTATTCAAAGATGTAAAATACATGATATATAATTCATATTAGGGAAAGTGGGTTCCCATAATCAGACATGATATGTGTGCTCATATAATTTTTCATGAACCTAGGGAAATATAATCCATACTAATGAATAATTTATAAGGTTGCAAGAACATGCTTGTAACATATCATAATATTTAATGTAAGTTTTGACTATTCATATAGAGGCTATTATCTAGGCCTACAAATAGAAGGCTAGTAAATTTCATGCATATATGGTGCACTTACATTTGGATATGCATTATTGGACTTGTATGGTGCTAGGTTAATATCAAGATATTGTTGCCAATTATTGTATCTATATGCCGCTAATAAATCCCTTGATTAATTGGTGTTAGGCGTGGCCATATATTAGACACGTAGTCATAAAATGGACATGTTAAGTGGATACATGTGCACCCACATACAAGTTTGTGCATATTATGGAGGTGTAATGGAAATATTTGATGAAGCTATTATAAGAACCAATATGGAAAATTCCTTTATTGTGTGTTACCATGATCTTATGCAATGTAGTTGAGTGATGTGTGTGTGATTTTTTTAAAATACTAAGAAACATAGAGATATTTGCTATGGATGATTGTGTAGATGTGCATAAATCCATTATACAAAAAATCATCATCTATGTATAATGCATCTTAGTGTTATGTGAATGCACAAGGGAATATTGCAAAATTGAATGAAAGATGCTAAATGTATGTGTACGTTTAAGGATTTCTAAAGTTGCACTTGGATCATTTTCCCTTTCTTATAGGGAAATGATCCTCATTAAAATATAGTGTGTAATGAATATTTAATTTTGATAGTCACTTGAAGATCAAGACACTATGTCGAATAATTATGGGTTTGTGTCTAGATCACTTCACCCTTGTTATGAGAAAATTCCTTGTTATGTTGGAAAGCCTTGAGGGTGCCAATTTATAAATTGGGGCATCCTCATTATGCTTAAAATTAGTTTGTGGTGTGGTCTAGAAACTAGAACATGGTCGACTTGATATGTCAACTTGATGTGTACAAAATGCATGGCTTGATGTGTGTGTCTACTGATAATTTTTAAATGTAGAGTATTAGAGAGTTGTTTTTCTTTCTTAGGAACTAGTGAAGATTAAAAGTAGTTAGAAACTAGTGAAGTCCCATAATATACTTATAATATTATTGTTTTAATTGCAATCCTAACTACGCATATTGAGGGAAGTTGTTATGTATACTCCAATTTTGAATGGAGAGAATATGGATGAACCCATAATACCTTATTGATGGTGTAGATCCCTATGTAATATACAAAATAATAAATAGTGATGGAGAACACATGATCCAAAATAATAGTATTAATGGTGAAGCATCTCATTGGCACATAATTTTTAAGTATGTCTTACATGTGTGCATGGGAATTGTTGAGAAAATATTTGGTTATTTTCTAGCATAGTATAAGGCATGTATCTTTTATCGAGAGCTTGACCATATCAGAGTGAAGTTGTAGCATCATTGTGTGCCTATATTATTAATCAGAGCTATAAGATTTTGATGTGAATATGTACATGACCGAATACAAGGGTGATGATAAAAAGGTGAGAATTATTTCATTCTAATGCTAGAGTTTCATATATAGATGTGTAAATTTGGCAAGCTACCAATAAAGGAGGATGTTGCACCTAGAAATAGTTGGATGTTCTTATGTATATTGGTGTGTATGTTGTAGTTTGTGCAAGTTGCAACATTGAGATGTAGTTGTGTTCTATCATGGTGTGTAGCACAAATTTTGTATAATATTATGTGTAACTAATGATAATGGATGTGAAATTAAAAGGCTACACAACTAGTCACACAATGGAGGTATATTAACTTGTTTGATTTTTGATGCTTTTGATAGCTACATAAGCTAATATTGTGATCCAATTATGGTCAAACTTTAGTATATATTTATTTTACAAGTGATTTGATCACTAAAAAGCCACCCTTACAATCAAATTATGGTAAACTTTGCAGTAGGTGTGTATGGTCTAGGTGAGTATATTTTTTTAAGCTTTGTTTGACCTATAGAACATATGTGGATTTGACTATTTTTTACACCACCATTGAATAGGAATCCATGATAATATTGGACCATTACATCTATGCTCCAAGTGAGTACATGATAGCTACAATAGCTAGTCTTGCAACTAGGTTGTGGTAAACTTGATAGTATGTGTGTATAGTCTAGGAGAGTATACTTTTTTAGGCATTGTTTGACCTATAGTTAGAAATTATGTGCATTGGACTATTGCATGACATGGAGGGCCATTTGCATGGAATGATATTAAGAATAATCAACCTATACATGTGCAACATTTTTTGGATAGAATGCAAAAGCCTTTAAGAAAGAATGAACCTATACATGTGAAATATTGTTTTTTTGATAGAATACAAAACCATTTTTTGGATAGAGTTAGTAAAACCTCTTAGAATATGGAATCATGAACCAATGGTTGAGTGTCATGTTGAAGGTGAGTCATGGTGGAAGGTTGTTAAGGCTTAAATCCCATGCCACTAAAGCATGTTGAATCTATTGACACCATTGTCAAAGAGATAGCCACCTTATGTAGGCAAACCTATCCATCCAAATATGTTGATAAATAAATATCTTCATCTATAGAGGTTGGTGAAGAACCATATCTCCATTGGGATTGGTTAGCTCTATGATTTATTCTTCCAAGTAGTGGCATGTAGAAAGGGAGAGAATTTGTATTCCTGAAACTTGACCAAACAAAGCTAGTGACTAGTGGCATGAGAAAAATAATTGAGCTCTAATGTTAGTGCTTTATCTTTAGTATAAAATAAGAGGAAACTTCACATGTAGGTAAATATATAGAGCTAGGCAAATAAGGATAGATATATTTATAATGATAAGATTGTTTCTTATAAGTTTTCTTATAGTTCCATAGTGAGGAATGCATCAAGTTATGACAACTATTTGAACTAGAATGTCCTTTATTGATCAAATGTGTAAAATAAATGATATAGAATACATTATACTGAAAGTAGGTTCCCATGATCTTAAAGGATATACATTCCTATATGATTTCTATGAATCTAGGGGGTACAATCCATGATCATGTGTTCTACAAGGTTGTAAATGGAGACCTATAATAATTTGTACAATATAATTCAAGTTGTGATTCTCTTCCACATAATCTATGTACAATAGATGTAGTTATATAGTGGTAATCATTTATGCCTATAAATATAATGTTGGTGGATTCCATGTATGTATAGTGCACTTCCATGTGGATATACAAGTAAGAATTGTTGGACCTATATAGTGCTAGTTAGATGGTAGGATAAAGTGGCACATGGTGTTCTTTTGTATGGTTCCAATGGGATACCTTGATTATGTGGCATTGGGTTTCACGATATGTTAAAGTTGTATTGTGTTGAATTGGACATGCTAAGTGGTCATGTGTACCCATTTGAAAGGTCATATATAATACAAATGTGTAATAGAAAGTTTTGACAAAGTCGTTGTGGAAGTTGGAGGTTCCTCCTTGAATGGTTTGTTTGGTGTAGCCAAGGGATGCACATGTATTTTACTTACATTTAGTATGAAGATATTTATAGTGGATGCTTGTGCATATATACAAAAGTCCATTTTTTCCAAAAATAGTAATTTATGCTATGCATCTTATAATTATTTGAGTGCGTAAGGAGTATCACAACATGAAATAGAAAATGCTAAATTTATGTGCTTGAATCAAATTAACTCTTTGACTTGTCTAGATTGAACTTTCCTATCCTAGTAAATTGTATGTATTTGAAGTATTATGCATAGGAATGTAATCCTTGTATTATGCATATATTTTATTTTTCCTTGTCCCTTTCCTTTGTATATACTTATTTTCACTCTTCCCTTTGTATATTATCTCCCCTCTTTCCTCTTAACCCCTTTGTAAATGTTTTCATATCTCCTTTCCTTTACTCTCTTTGTATTTTTTCTCATCCTCGTGTATAGGTTTACCCTTAGATGTGTGCAATATTTCCAACTCATCATGTGCTCTCTTAGCATGTTATACATTATTCAAATTTCTTCCCTTTTGGTGGATTTTCTATTTTTGATTTATTTTCTAATAGCTTTGACCTTAGTTATGTGTTGAGCTATGTAGCATATGTTTAACTATTTCTCACTCCTAGGAAGTTTGATTCCTAAGACAATTGACATCATTTATTGAAAACACAATTATGGTGATTCTTGATGAAGTACCACCATTTTGTGCTTTGAGAAATTCAAATGGGAACTAACTCAATTGAATGACATGCTATCCCATTTTTGAAGTGTGTAACTTCTCTAGCTTAATCCATAACTCTCATAGTTTGTGATTTTTTCTAAAAAAAGAAAAAATAATTGCTCCATGTTGAGCTATGAAGCTTGATTTCTTGTGCATTATACCAAGTTAAAATATTTCTTTTATTTTCTTTTGATCATTATCATTTAAATTTTTCTAACGTGTTTGTATTGAGCTACTAGTTTTCTTTCTTATGTGAGATTTATTGCTATTGTAATTGTCAAATAAGTTATTATGAAGACGTCACCTCCAAAGTGAAATACCAACCTCCCTCATCATCACCCTCCCATTTCGTGTAGGATTAACCACCTATTAAGGAAAAAAAATCATGTTCAAGAGTAATAGGGAGAGTTATTAATCACTACCTTTCTAACTATGACTAAAAAAATTGTAAAGGATTATAGATCCTGAACTCATTGTAGCCAACTTGTTGGTAGATAGTCATGACCCCAAAGTCACTTGTGAACCCTACAAAATTTGGTGGAATTTAGCCATAATTGAACAACCTCAAATAGTTACCAATTTGCATTACAACCACATATTTACCTCTAGCCTTGAAAATTTAAGTTCTCCCTAAATATTTCAACCTAATACTTGAATTGGTTTATCTTTATCCCAAATCCCACAAAGTAAGGCACAATCATGGGAACAATATTCTAGTTCTTAGTGAGGGAATGTGTTAGAACCTTTTGGTCTTCCTAAAACTTAGAATTAGTAGTTCATTCAAATTGAAAAGATAGATCTTTCTTCAATGATCAAATAATAGAGGGTAACCTTAACATTTGGGGAAGGATCATTCCTAGCATCCTTGATTTCACAAGGTTGCTTCCTAACCAAACATTATTAATATTTGAATTTCCCAATATGCGGATCTTGTAAAATATTTCTTTCATTTAGGTAAAGACAATAAAAAAATGTGTAAGCACCATTTTTATATTCTTTACATGATTAACCATGTGTCCTTCCAACATAACTTTAATGTGGCACAATATCTATTATATTTTCTATGACAAGGTAGTTGAGGTAAGTGCAAAGTGATAATTCATTTAGGATTTTAACTAATTTTGCTTACCTATTGTTATACATTTGAACATCTCATTCTTGGTATGCATGTGAATTGATTCTACTGCTCACTACCCCAAATAAAATATCCTTCCAATGGTTTATTGGACTCACAAACTATATATCAATTCCAACACATTATCTAATTTTGGTTTTGTGACATCAATGATTAGTTTGTGTTTCCTTCACTCTTTACAAATTGAATGTTCTAGAGAAATTTGACACATCCATACTCCCTTTCCAATCTTTAATATATCTCTCAAGATAATTTCCTCTCCTACTTTTGTTTTCAATCCTATAGTTTGTGTTTTCTCATTTTTTCCCATTACTTTATCTTTGAGGTTGTTTGTGTCATCTCTTTGGACAAACCAACTTTACCTATGTATTCCTTAACCACATCCAACCTTGCATTATCCTTAGCATTTTTGGGAAGTATCCCTACCATATTGGCATCTCCTCCTTTACCCCTACCTACTCTTTATGGGAAACATGTTGACAACTTGTTAAACATAAAATTGTTATAAATTTAAGTTACAAACCTATATTGGTTGGGTAAACCAATGAAGATTGATTCAAGCCACTATCGTAGATCTAATCTATTCTTATGCTAATTGATATAGTACTAAGGTCAAATAACCCAACTAAGGGTTATCTTTAACCAATAAGTGAATAAACAACACTCAAGGTATGTGTAAGCAAAAAATAGATTGGATGAAAACATTTCAATATCATTACTAAAATTAAGATCTGATAGATTCAATATTTTGGAATGGACATAAGGTCAAAATATTTGTAGGAAATTACTATCCCACTAGTTAAAATTTGGCCAACTCTCCTATCAAGTAATCACAATATATATAGGTAGATTCATGAAAAATTTATTACATATACCAATGATGGGGATGACCAATAAATAAAAGTCTATCATGCTAATGCTCTTTCTCATTAAAAGGAAAGTTACTCTTCATATGATGGCTTTGGTTATATGTATTAGGTCCTTAAGAATCTTAGACTAAGTGGTAAGTTAATACAACAAAGGTCAATACAACACAAATTCCTTATGATAGTTTTTTTTTTAGATAGGGACTAGCTAAAGCCTTCAAAAAACCTCAAATAAATACAAACCTCCTCACTACGTAAAGCTAGAGCATAAACTACTTTAGAATTTAGGTGATAATGTGACTTCTAGATGCCTTACTTAACTCTAAATGATATTATGAGTATTTTTTGCTTAAAAAGAAATAAGTTTGTCATTTTCCTTTAGTGCTCTTGTGATATCAATATTCATTTGATGACCTTAATTTTATTGCCATAACTTATTTGGACCCTAAACTTTAAGAAAAAATACAAAGCATGACTCTCAATGCAAACTTGCAAATATAGAGACAACTAAAGGAAACAAATAACTTATTTTTGACAATATGATATTGCTCAATAAGCTAAGATGCTCTTGTATTATTCAATTTTAAGTTGCTCAAATATATTATTTCAATTATTTTCAAATGCACTATACTTTGGTCATTTATCATTTTGTTAGCCTCAATTTATTTAGTGATGGATTTAACAAATTTGTAAGGTAATGAGGAAGATTATTATTATTATTTTTTTATGATGTAAAAGTTAACACTTAGTTTTATTTGTTAGCACACCCATCCTAATGAGGAAATTTTAGTACAAGGTGTTATTATTTTAAATAATTTATTAAATTGATTTTATAGTTTGTTCAACTTTATTCCACATTTTAAAAATATTGTTTGACTCTTCACTTCAAATTCTAAGGGAAATAACATGATTAATCTAGAATAGCAGTTTTTATTTGCTTCTAAATCTTAATATTCTTACAATTATTTTATCAACTATAATCCACTTTGTAAAATGTGTTCACTATTTAGATAGGTCGATTCAATTTATAATTGAAATCAATTTTAACTATTTAACTAATTTAAGAGGTGGTTATTTAAGGGGATTGTGGAACTAGAATTATTTGTTTATATTTAAAAATTATAGTTTTTATATTTTCTTTTTAGTATTTTATTTTAAATATAGTAAATAAAATTACAGTATAATCATTTAAGTTTATATTTATTAAATTTTATATTTAGTCATAAACTTATGATGTATTTTTTATATTTTAATTATCATATAATATTATATACTATAAATTAGGAGAATTTAAATTTAAAAGTATTTTCATGATAATAATTATATCTCAAATTAGTTTTAATGGATTGAATATCCATAACAAATTTTGAGTTAGAATAAATTCATATTTATAAAATATTGTATGTAAGAAGGTCATGTTATTCCTTTTGATGCCATATTTTATGAGTTTTCAATATTTATCTTTATTGGTTAAATTTAGATTCAATTCAAAGTCAATTTTAGTCCTCTAAAAAATTGATATTTTTACTTCAATAAAAAGGAGGATGTTAACTTGATTGTTACTTAAAAATAAAATTCACCAATACCATATTATTTATATGCAAGTTTTACAACAATACTTTAAATTTGTTATTTCTAATTATGTAATGCCCCGCCATGTTAACCCCAAAGGACAACAAAACACAGCACATTTTTTTTTTGTTGAATTGAGAAACATTGTATAAGATGGAAATGTATAATCTTAACATGAAGAGCGATTATGTATTTGCAAAGCTATCTACGTCCTTTGGGGTACATGGAATAGTCATTACAAACATAGAACTTTTATCCAGATGAAAGCAAAAGAGAAACATAAGGATAACATACATTCATCCATAATTATAAGAGAGATACACAATTTTATTGAGATTCAATTCATAGTTTCATGTTACAATTGTGGAGCATATTTCCACAGATAATAAACATCAAGGATACAATAGAAACATTAAATAGAGCTTCCCTTTATCATGGGGAAGATTACATTGAGTACATAAATGAGGTTTATGGTACCAAAAGGGAGGAAATTCTTCATCCAAGACAAACTCTGGAATTCTGCATTCGCATCTGTCTCACGAACACATCCTGGGAACCCAATGGGTGCATAGCACGTTCCACCCGACCATGTGGACCCGAAGGTCCACCCCCCGTGCTAGGAAATGACAAGAAAGGGTCCATATCCAACAAGTTACAAGAAAACAAGACTAACATCAACACTGACATAGAACAACATCCCATCATACATCAACAAGTGCATCAAGTAGTATATCGACAGGTACATCATCACATACATCAACAAGTAACTCACAAGTACATCAATAAGTACATCAATAAGTACATCAAAAAGTACATCAACAAGTACATCAACACTTCCAGAGGCTACCAAGCAAGGAAGAGTAAACGGATACTGTGGGAGAGTGTCATCGCATGGCCTAACATGGATTATCCAGGCAACCTATCACAAGGTACCGCCTCCATCTATGGTTATCCAGGCAGCCTATCTCAAGGCACCGCTCCATAGGGTGACTCATGCGGAACCACTTACCTTTCATGAGGACAAGGTAGTGATCTTACCAACCAGGTCTTCTCATCCCATCCTTAGTCTGTGAAAGCACTAACGGTATGGGTGAGGCACATCATTAATCTTGTTTAATGTTTTAGCTACCCAAACCCACTAGTTTATTAATTATATTATCACTTGTTTAGGAAACTCTTCCATGGGTTACCCTAACAGCCCCTTTGTGCGCCGGCCCCCATGAAGAGCCACCCTCCCCAACAGTTCCACAACAAAGCTCACAACCACAAGGGTGTACCAAACATAAAAGCCATAAAATGAAAACACATGCGAGGCATGTACCATCTCGCTCATAATCACCACCAAAATGTAAGGGAAATCATGGAACAAGGTACACCCACGAGCTCAAAATAAAATCACAATCAATGGAATCCAAAGGTCCATCCACGAGAATATTCAACACACATAAAAGGTTCCCTTCGCCTCTGGAAGTCTAACTACATATCACCCATGGCTAACAAAAGGAAGTAACTTAAACATTTGGGTTCCCATCATATCCAAAATATATCTAGACATAAAATTACCCAAAAAGTGCAATTAAATAAGAGGGAAATATGAACAACAAAGAATCACAATTATGCATAAAGAATCAATACCAAAGAGTATACAGATAAACTAAATAACAATCTAACATGTACAAAATAAGTTATAAATATCTTTTCACTTACACGTAAACCTAATCCAACCCTACTTAAGATAGTGTAAAGAATCATTAAATGATTAACCATAATTAAGTGCATTTTAGATCATAACGTCCTTAAAGTGAGTAAGCCCTAGAATATGGTATACATTTAACTTCTTTTAAACTAAATAACTTTAATTAAAAATTTACTATCCTCAACTAATTCTAATTTTAATTCCAATCTGAAAACTTTTATCATAATTACAATCCAGTAAAAGAAATTGTAAATAATTTTAACTTAAATAATATGAAATTAATTCTAATTAAAAATTTACTGTCCTCCTTAGCTAATTCTAATTTTAAATTCCAATCTGAAAACTTTTATCATAATTGCCATCCAGTAAAAGAAATTGTAAATAATTTTAACTTAAATAATATGAAATTAATTCTAATTAAAAATTTACTGTCCTCCTTAGCTAATTCTAATTTTAATTCCAATCTGAAAACTTTTATCATAATTGCCCTCCAGTAAAAGAAATTGTAAATAATTTTAACTTAAATAATATGAAATTAATTCTAATTAAAAAAATTACTCTCCTCCTTAGCTAATTCTAATTTTAAATTCATCTGCAAATAGATCTAGTCCAAATGTGTGAGGAAACTGTGAAATATAGCAAAATAATCACTTTACTTCAAAAATATTTAAATTTTTTAAATATAACCCATATATATATATATATATATATATATATGTATTTGTTAATTAGAAAGACAAATTTAATTCAAATAAAACATGTTTGTTTACTGCAAATCAAGATATTATATGCATCCAAGTTACTCATCACACAGTAAATAAATATGTAGATGGATAAAATATCTTGAAATTAAAATAGACATAAATATTTTTAAAATCCGAAAGAAATTAAACGCTTACAAAATAAATCTTAACACTACTCCATATAACTATTAATTCAGGACATTATTTACTCATTAGTTTAATTAATTAATTAATTTATTTTCAGTTGATTTGAAAGGTAAAAAAAAAAAGTAAAAAATAAAATAAAATAAAATCCAATATTACTTATCTTCTTAGTGCTAAGATAGCTCCTCAAACTTTAATGTTAAAAGGAAGTTTTATTAATAACAAGGCTGGCACTAACGGCTGTGTATGCTGTCTGCGTGAAGATATTAAAGACGATACAACAAAAGGCCACACTCCCAGCCTTTCACAAAGAAAAGAAGTGTCCAGAAAACCATTCTCACTCAAACGGAAAAGGATTGAACAAAGAAATAAGATGGAATAATGTACATAATTCCATGGTTAACAAAATGCCTCAAAGG
>VDFB02345371.1:0-23256 GCA_007258455.2 Sequoia sempervirens
TCTAAAGATGGATATTTGTAGGTATAGGAACAAAGAGTAGATGAATTACTACATGATCATATTTTAAAATTTTGACAAGGTTTACAAAGATCCATTCATCCAGGGATGAAAAAGTCCCTCTATACATGCTAGATCCAACATTTTATGATAGGTGCACATTACTTTGCCACTCCCAAATCCACCTGTAAATTAATGTTTCAATTTGTATAGCCTCGGGATATTTCATTTATCATATTAGGTCATGTAGTCTTATTAGGTTAATTATTCCAAATAATTTCCAATTCATTTCCAAGGCTCAAAAGGATTAGATCTAGGTCTGAGTGACTCACCTTGGACATTGAGAGTCAATCTATGAGCCTTGTTTATTTGCATCCTCATAAAAACCTTAGAAAAGTTGAAATGATCTTAGGTTTAGATAACGAATTTATCATTCCCCCACCTTTCCCTATGTTTCAAAGGTACTATCTAATCAATCTCTAACCCTTAAAGTATAGTTATTTTTAAAAATATTAGATCTTATTTAGTTCTTCTAAAACTATCTACTAATTTTATCTGGGTAAAAGCAAAAAGATGTGTCACACTTTCATCCAGCACAACTGAATTTAAGTATTTCTAACTAAAAATCATTTTGGTCAAACATATGATATAGTAAGATTTATTCTAGCTAAGTTAGATACTTCCACAAATTTTTCAACTAAAATTATTGGCTAAAACTATATGGAGCACCACTTTGAGTCCAATTTACCAAAAAAATAAAATTATTTGAAAAACTTGAAGTTTCAATAACTCTTGATAATGTAAATAACATTTTTTAAAAATATATAAAAAATACCATATCGATAAGTGTAGTTCTCAAAAAAATATTTATTTTAATAGTTTAATTATTTTTTATATTTTATATTTCATTTATACTAAAACTTATTAAAAAAATTGAAACAATATGATTCACTAGATAAAAGAATCTATTTTAAGATGGTATAATTTTTTTTCCATTTTATGAAAGTTCACGTCCGCTGAAAATAGTTGTTTTTTTTATTCACACACATTTTAATATTTATTTAGAAATATATATTTATGAAAATTTGAAAAAAATATATCCATGCACTAAAAATTCAAGTTATTTTTTTAGCATTTTATCAGCAACTAAATTATAGTTTTAAAAATTGGATTAGCATTGGCCATTTCCTTTATAAAGTGTGACATAGCTTTGTACTTTTACCCATCTCTAAATTAAATTTAACATATATATACTATTAGTTAAGAATAAATGAAATGGTTGAGCATTGTTAAAAAATTAAGAGATAACCATAATTAGTGTGACATATCTTTGTACTTTTACCCATCTCCAAATGAAATTTAACATATATATACTATTAGTTAAGAATAAATGAAATGATTTAGCATTAAAATGGTTAAAAAATTAAGAGATAACCATAATTAGTGTAGGAATAATTACAATCTAATCATGCAAGACACCATGAGAATATTTAGAAAAGTGTCAAAGAAGATTTCAAATTTCCATAATCCTAGATATGGATGACATATGGAATGGTGATGGATACTAATTTGGGTAATTTTAGTGAAGACGAATTTATGGATAGAATCATGTCACCCAATATCACAGTGCATGAAAAATATACTATGGTAAATAAATTGCATAAAGTTGTAAGGTTTCAACTAGCTATGGATGCCTAAGAATTGGCTTTGGAATGCATACAATTTTATGATGAAAGAAGAAGGGTGGTATTAAAGGAATGATGCAACCTTGACTCACAACTTAATATTTAACATCAATATGCAAATATAATAAACATAGAAGTACAAAGAATTATATAAATTATCTTTCTTCCATTTTTCTTTACAACTAAAAATAAAACCCCTTCAATTATAGAAGTACAAAGAATTATATAAATTACTTCCGACTTCAATTGTTTTATATACCCAGCAAAAATCAAGAATCAGATTCAAGATTCAAGAAGTAAGAATCAATCAGTTTTTTATTGCGAATCTCTAAACAAAATAAAGAAAGCCTAAAACTGCTTGTGGACCTCATTATTTTATGTATACCTGGCCCTTGCAATGCAATTTTCTTATACATAGTCTTTCTTTCTTGCATTTGTTCCCAAGAGTGCTAATTTCTTTCTTCTTGTAGTAGAGATTAGCTGGTTCATATCAGAAAGTCATGCAAATGCAGCGTGCTTTCTATATTCATCTCCTTCAAACCTCCAAGAATGTGAGACTCACCGTCCGCTGACCTACTGCTGATGAATGCTAGTGCAGCCCTCAAAAATGCAGGCTACCACATCATCGGGGTGGCTTTCAAAATGTTTGCAGTGGAGGTCCTCCTATCCGGTGCTACAACGTTTTTTGCTATAATCGACCCGGTAGTGGTGAACACCACGTTACCTTCCTGGCTCATGCTCAACCTCCTCCATTACCACACGGCCACCGAAATACTCCTCTAGAAAGACCTTCAGCTTCTCACCTCTGACAGTTGCAAAAACTTTTAGCTAGCGAGTATAGGAATCAATTTCCATAATCTTTCTATACATGATGTTTCCTAAACTGTGAATGACAAATAAACATATATTGTGCTTTCTATAACATTAATGATATTTACAATTGTTGTTCTCAAATTATTTACATAGTGTGGTTATACATTACATCAGTCTTGTAGTACAGCTCATTGAATACAAACATAGGATTACAACATAATTCTTCCCAACACATGTGGGAGTGATAAATCAATACATAGAATACAACTGGAGTAGAAATATACATTTGATAACATTGAACTCTAGATCAAGCTGCATCTACAAACTCTGCATTAAAAGGTATGACTGAATGATAGGGGACCCAACAGTGTGTGTAGCACATTCCACCCAACCACCCTCATGCTAGGATTAAATAAAGAAGGATCCCTAACTAAGAACATCCAAATAGAAAACAAAAGACTAACTCTAAACATGAAAAGAAAGAACATACACAAAGGAAACACAACATCAAAAGAACACTTCTAGAGGCTAGCAACAATAACAACTCAAGGGAATGCTAGAGGAGAGTTTCATCACACAGTCCTACATGGGTTATTCTGACTACCTTTCTATAGGCACCAACCCCCATCTATGGTTATCCTAACAGCCTCTCTAGGCGTCGGCCCCATTGGGTGAGTCGTGCAGAACTGTTAACCTCTCGTGGAGATGAGGCAATTATCTTGCCAACCATAGCCTTCTCGGCCCACCCTTATTCTGTGAAATCCCTATTAGGTGGATGAGGCATCCATAATTATCTTATTAATGTTTTACTACCCACCCCCTAATTAATTAATTAGGTTATCACTTTTTACTCTAACTCTAACGTGGATTATCCTAACAGCCCCTTTGTGCATTGGTGGCCATGTAGAGCCACTTTCCCTAGAAACCAAAAACATAAAATTAAACCCCAAGCGGTTGTACCAACACAAAAAAAATGAATCACAGAATGACACATCCACAAGGAAAAAATCATCTCACCAATAAAAATATGAATAGACACCCATAAAGATTGGTACAACCCAAGTGTAGCTGAAAATCACAATTATAGTCAAAATAAGCACAAGAATCAACTTAAAAGACCATATATAAAACCACCATTTCCCCATGCCTCTGGAAGTATTAAACAAAAAATTAAGCTCCTATAGAGGGATAAACTAACTTAAGATTTTTCCCACATGACCATAACCCAATTAAGTGAAACAATAATTGACTCAACAATAATTCAAGAGTTAAACAATTGTGTACACAAGTTTTCTATAAGTTAATAAACACAATTTAATATATCTCATTGCACAATTCTACCAAGTAAAATAAATAATCAATTCACCCAAAATCATTCAACTTAATTAAAAATGAATATTTGTAATTTCGACGATCATAAATTTTTTCCATAATTTCAACAAATATAAAAATATTCATATATATGTATATCTATTTATATATATACATATATACATACCCTATCATCAATATATATATTATAATCCATATATTTAAACTGGAGTACTAAAATTAACAATATAGTCATCACATGTATTCACACACACACACACACATATTTAAATTTAATAACTAAAAGTAAATACCATAAAATTTCAATTAAATAATTTTAAATTTAATTAAAAAATATATATATATTTTTTAAAACCAAATCAAAGTGCACATGGGGAAGGTTGAGGACCCCCCTTACATGGGAAGGTTGCAGCCTCTCCCATGGCTGCGCCCAATAGCCCATATGTTGTTGTGTGCAACCATGGGAGGCTATGTACAACGTCTCCACAAGCATGGGCGGGGGTGGGTTTACCACCACCAACCATCCCCCATCCTAATCTTTTTATAATTTTTTTTATATGATTAATTTTTTTATAAATATCCTTTTTCTAAAAAAAGATAAATTTTTTAGGGTTTTCAACAGCATCATGATGATTATTCACAGCCAAATCAAGTATTTTTCTTAGACAAAATACAAATCACGACATGTAGATTATATCAGTAGCATAAATTTATATTTTCTCCAAACAATTGATAATTTCTCCAATCAAAATTTCAAAAACAAAATAATTTAGAGAAAAGAGAATAAGAGGGATTCACTTTCTCTTCTATTTTCAATCAGCAAAATTCAATTTTCTTTAAACACACACCAGTACAAACATGGGAAAAAAAAATCATTTTCATATGGAAATAAAATAAATAACAAGAGAGGAACCTGGCATCCTACATTTGATGCCAAAGCAAGGAGCACAACAACTCTCCTTCCTCTTTCAAAAATAATCTTCATGAACTCCTTCCTTCCTCAACAAATTCTTCTCCAATCTTTTCTTCAAGCTAAATTTTGAATTATCAATTTCTTCTTACAGACAAGAGAGAGAGAGAAGCATAATAATATTTTTTCAATAATACTGGTTACTTCTTCCAAAAACACACACAATTCCAATGAAGAAGCCTATTTTTCTCACAATAATAAAATAAAAGAAAGGTCTTTCCTTTTGAAAAATCCACCCATGCATTTGTTTTCTTTCTTGATTTTAAAGCTCACAATTATCCCTCAAAATTAATTAAAAATCTCTTTATTTTAATATTTATCCTCAACATGATAATATCATTAAATTTTATAATTTTAATATTTTGACAAAGATAATCTATAATTATCAACAACATTATTTATTTAAATTATTTAATTTATCCATATTAATTAATTAAATAACTTTTAATTTAACAATATTTTAAATCTAACAATTAACTTAACTACAATAACCTACAAATAAGTATATCAACTAAATAGCATTAATTAAATCAAAAATAAACTCAAGATTAATTAAATAAAAAACATTAACAATTAAAATAAATAATCAACACCAATCCATAAAGAAACAAAGATGGGGTCATGGACAATGACATTGTAAGACTCACAATAGGGTGACAAACTTGGGACAGGGACACTTCCTTATCAACTCCCTTTTTCAACATCATACCCATTGGGTTTATGCGATAGGCTCAAACCTATCAAGTAGGTGGAGTTGATGTCCTATACCTACATCCTGCAAAAAACAAACACCAAGTAGCATATAAATCTCTAATGCAGACACACTGTGAAAGATAATCGCGAGGTAGTGGGGCACTCGCAAGTGAGTGATGCTACTCCATCATTTCACCAAGAATCACTGGAAAACACATCAGAATCCATAGCAACATTAAACCACAACATCACCACATATTATTAAAGAAAACCATAACATATCCAAATAATATGATCACCACATAATGTATCATCAAATATCATAAGCAATAACATGTGCATCAAACCAACTAAACTATGAATCCACACACAAACTAATCCAGTGAAATAATCACCATCACAAATCTAAGTATAGAACCAACGCAAAAGAGTATCTTAAAATATCAACAACATGAGGGGTATTACATCCTCCCCCCATGTGCCTCTCTAATACGGGATGCATCCTCCCATGTCGCTGAAGTTGAGCATCATTTGGGTCCCACTGAACCCACACTTGTTCAGTTTCTCCGGCCCTAAGAGCAAGTCTCCAATGCTACAACATAGCCATGGGCTCAAATGCAAGCTGCTCATCCTTGACCTATAGAGCATTCCAATCAAGTACATGAGAAACATCCAAATAATATGCCCTAAGAAGTGAAATATGAAAAGCATCATGAATTTGTGATAGACTGGGCAACAATGCTAGGAAATAAGCAATGGGGCCAATCCTCTCTATAACCTCAAATGGTCTGACAAAATGAGGCAAGAGATTGGAATCCTTTCCATAACGGATTGGGCTCTTTCGCGGTTGCACTCTCAGAAAGACTCGATCACCAATAGAGAACTGATGGTCAACTCTATGTGCATCAAAATATTTCTTTTGTCTATCCTAAACTACCACAAGATGCTCTCTAATGCGAGCTACCTGCTACTCCATGTCTTGAAGCATTTTAGGACCTAGGAGAAATCTGTGCTCAAGATAGTCCCAACTTACTAGAGTCCTGCAGGGACAACCATATAGTGCTTAAAAGTGATCCATACCAATCGACCTATGATATCTATTATTGTAGGAAAACTCCACCAGATGCAAATATTTCTTCCAACGTGACTGTTGATCCATCACATACATACGAAGCACATCCTTAAGAACCTAATTAACTCTCTCCATCTAACCATTTGTTTTAGGATGGTAAGCTAAATTGAAATTCAACTAGGTTCCTAAGGCATGTTGCAATGATGTCCACAATGTAGATGTGAACACTAGATCTCTATTGGAAATGATTCTCTGTGGAATACCATGTAAATGACCAATATCTTCCATGGAGATTCTAGCATCTAAAGAAGCAGTGTAAGATGATCAAATAAGGGAGAAATGTGCCACCTTGGTCAATCTTTCAACTGTGACCATGATAGCATCTTGTCATCAAGAAATCATAGGAAATCCCATAATAAAGTATATTGAAGTTATGTCCCACTTCTATTCCAGAATGAGATGAGGCTATAAGAGACCTACAAGATGCTGGTGTTCTGCCTTGATCCTTTGACATTCCAAATATCTAGCCACCAAATTAGCAATATCCCTCTTCATGCCATCCCAAAAGTATAGTGCACAAAGATCTGCATACATCTTAACTCTCAAGTGAGTAGAGTAGGAAGCTTGATGTGCCTCAGTCATAATTAGAATCTGAAGACCCTTAGCCAAAACCATGTACATGCAGCCCAAATACCTTAGAAGACCATCAAACTCCACTAAGTAACCTACAAAATTTCCTTCCAAAGTTCTGCCTAAATCAATTTCTGACTTCACTTCCTAATACCAGCTATCTAAGGGAAGTGTTGTGAGGACCTGACTCCTCAAATCCACCTCGAGAGCCACTGCAAAAATCTCATGTCTCTGTCAACTCAAAGCATCCACCACTACTTTATTCTTACCCTGAACATACGTGACCTCAAAATCATATTCACAAAGGAATTTCATCCACCTCCTCTGCCTGGAATTCAAGTTTGGCTATGTAAAAATGTATTGCAAATTGCAATGATCACTATGAAGCTCACACCAATGATCCAATAAGAAGTGTCTCCATCTCACAAGGGCATGAACCACTATGACTAACTCCAAGTCATGCATGGAGAAATCTAGCTCATGATCCTTGAGCTTGAGGGATTCATAAGCAATTACACATCCTTCTTTCATCAAAATAGCTCCCAACCCCTCCAAGGAAGTATTTGCGCACACCACGAAGTCCCTAGTGGGATTAGGAACAACTAATATAGGTGCACTAGTCAACCTATCCTTAAGGGTCTCAAATACTGACTAGCACTGATTTGACCAAATGAACTTCTTCCCTTTCCTCTGAAGAGAAGTGATGGTATGTGAGATCCCTGAAAATCCCTATACAAACAATCGATAATAGCCCACTAATACCATGAAACTGTGAATCTTTGGAACATTCTTGGGTGTTGGCTAATCAATAATGGCTTGGATCTTTTATGGATCCAATGTGACACTTGCACCTAATTAGATGACGTACCCTAAGTATTTTACATTTGTTTTGTAAAACTCACACTTAGCCAAATTAGCAAATAGTTGATTTTCCCTCAAGCATTGTAATAGCTATCTCAAATGTTCCTCATGCTCCTCCATTGATTTAGAGTAAACTAGGATGTCATCGAGAAACACAAGCACAAATCTATCCAAATAGGTTCGAAAGAATCCATTGATCAGGCTCATAAAAAACTAATGGTGCATTCACCAACCCAAAGGACATAACAGTGAATTCATAATTCATGTAACGAGTTTGAAATGTAGTTTTATGAATATTAGATTTCACTATTCACAACTGACGATAGCCAAACTTAAGATCAATCTTGGAGAAAACCTAATATCCTTTTATCTGATTGAACAAGTCATCAATTCTCAGCAAAGGATACCAATTCTTGATCGTAACTCTGTTGAGTTGCCTATAATAATGCATAATATGAGTAAACCATCCTTCTTTTTCATAAATATAATTGGTGCTCCCCAAGGGGAAACATTAGGAAAGATGAATCCTTTTTCTAGAAGTTCCTCCAACTACAAACGAAATTCCTATAATTCCCTAGATGTCATCTGGTATAGAGCCCAAGATATAGGCTCAACTCCAGGTATAAGGTCAATTCTAAAGTTGATGTCAGGCTTTGGTTGCATCCCCATAATTTCACTTGGAAAAACATCAAAATATTGCTTAAGAAGAGGGTAGTCATCTAATGAAATATCTTGAGTCTCTTCCAATTCCAAGTCATTAATAGACATGGAAAACAATTGACACCCCTATTTGAAGCACTTTTTTAATTGCATGGCTGAGATCAATCATAGTGAGATAGGTCTCTGTATACCAATGATCTCAACCTCATTACAAGAATCATCAACACAATGCACAACCTTGCGTTCAAAATCAATTATGGCACGGTGGGCACTCAACCTATCCATACCTAGAACCACATCATATGAACCAAGAGGTAGGATTCATAGATCCACAAGTCATGAGTGACCCAATTTGCAAATTACAACCCTGAACTAGTGAATCAATAGCTAACTTTTCCCTAGAGGCCAATTCAACCTACCACTTAATGCCTTTCCTTGCTACCACTAGTCTACAACACTCTACTATTGAAGGAGAAATGAATGAATTTGATGCTCTCGAATCAAAGAGAATGGAAATTCTAGTGTTATGCAATGCACTTGATGTCTCGACTATAGTTCCCTAATGTTCAGCTTGGCGGTTGCCCACTGCAACAAATAATCGATGTGTTATACCCACATCACCCACTGTTAGCTCAGAAGTAGCTGGTCTCTAACTAAAACTTGTAGTACTCCTTTGTGGACACTATCTAGCAATATGTCCCTATTGGCCACAAGAGAAACAACCTATGCCTCATCCAAATCGTCTTACACCAGACAATGCACCCGACTGCTAGAAACTACCTCGAGAAGACTTGTCAGTTCTGTGCTCTATGTAGGCTGCTCAAAATGATTCTACCTAATTCGCTTCCAACTTTGGTCCCTCCTACTCTAAGATCTACCACCCTGTTGAGATTGTGATTTGTTTTTTTTTTGCTGTGACTACTACTGCTATTGTGGACCACCCTTAGAGGGTGCCCAAAAATTCTTGGAAGACCTTGCAGCTTGAGGCTATCCACCTCTAGGACCAAAACCTAATGTTAGGGCACTGCCAATCTAAACTCTTGTGTGACCTCCCAATGCCATTTCCAAATTTTCTTCTACCAAATGAGCCTTCTTAATAGCTACTTACATTGTCTTCGGCTCAAATACTCTAACTCCACCACTGATTCAGGCATTTAAACTTGTGACAAAGTGTTGCACAAGCATCACCTCATCATTTCCAATTCCTGCATACTGCTTGAGCTCATAAAAATGACACTCATATTTTTCAACAGATATTTCGATCTATCTTAACTCATCGAATTCATCTGCTTTGCACTGCCTCTAGTGATCATAAAGGAAACAGGTCCTGAATCTCTCTATAAACAATTCCCAAGTCACCATGTTGATTTTAATATATAATTTTTTTCTTCTAGCCACCACCAAGTGGATGCAAAGCCTTTGAGGTGCATGATGGTGCACCTAGCCCTAGTATTATTGCATAGGGATGCATAGCAAATCATCTATCTAGATCGATCATCCATGTTTCTATGTCTAGACCCCTTCCAAAGCCATCAAATGTGGGAGGTCATGCTCTCAACAGGTCTCTCATGTGACCCACCACTACTACATCCTAATCAACTGTTATTTCCCCATGTCTAGGAGATCTCTCCCTTTCCCTTTCCAACCTCTATTCTCCCACTTGCCTAGGGCCTAAATAACCAAAAATCTCGAGTAGGTGCTGCAGTTGACCATCCAAACCCGTTGTTCTAGGTTCTAACCACCACCTGTTGAATTGCTTTGCGAACTCTATCATTCCTTATGCGTTGTACGGTGGGAACTCGAAGGTGATGGAATTTTGTGGTTGGCCCCATGGTTACCACCTTGGCTCTTCCTCAGCCACAACCTCTACCCCGAGGCATGATCCTGCACATCAATTGGCGTATAAGTGAGATCAAGAGTTAACACAAAGGTTCCCTAATGTACTAAAACTACCCAAATAACCCAGCGTTAGCAACCTAGCTTTGATACCAGGTTCTAATGCCTCGTAGGACAAACCCCAAAGGGACAACTAAAAAGGTAACAATTTTTTAAAAAATTAAAGAATGTACACCAAGCTTTCTAATGCAATTAATGTAGCTAATTATTACAAGTTAAACACCTAAGTCCCTTGGGGTACATGAGGTGACATTACACAAACTATCCCATAACAAAGTTGATAAATTTAATTACCATTTCTACTAATGTAACCCATTCATTCACACATCTTCATTTTAAGCATTCATAAATGATAAACAATGTGACAAGAATAAACCATATGAAAACCATACATGCATTTATAATGAATTAAGCATGGAAATATAATCAACATATTTCCACCAATACAACATAACATTAACGATATTTACAATTGTAATTCTTGAATGATTTACGTAGTGTGATTATACATTACATTTGTATTCTAGTACATCTCATTGAATACAAACATAGGATTACATCATAATTCTTCCCAACACATGTGGGAGTGATACATCAATACATTGAATACAATTGGAGTACAAATATACATCTGATAACATGTGAACTCTAGATCAAGCTACATTTGTAAAATCTACATTGAAAGATGCAACTGCATGACAAGGGACCCAACAGGGTGCATAGCATGTTCCACTCGATCACCCCCATGCTAGAAGTAAATAAGGAAGGATCCCTAACCAAGAACATCCAAATAGAAAACACAAGACTAACTCCAAACAAGAAAAGTAAGAAAATACATAAAGGAAACACAACATCGAAAGACCGCTTCCAGAGGCTAGTAATAATAACAACTCAAGGGAAAGCTAGAGGAGAGTGTCATCGCACAGTCCTACATGGGTTATCCTAACTACCTTTCTGTAGGAATCAACCCCCATCTATGGTTATCTTGACAACCTCTGTAGGCGTCGGCCCCATAGGGTGACACATGATGAATTGTCAACCTCTAGTGGAGACAAGGCAATGATCTTTCCAACCACAACCTTCTCAGGCAAACCTTAGTCTATGAAAGCCCTAATTGGTGGACAACACATCCATAATTATCTTATTATGTTTTACTACCCAACCCCTAATTAATTAATTTGGTTATCACTTGTTACTCTAACTCTAATGTAGGTTATCTTGACAACCCCTTTGTGCACTAGGGTCCATGTAGAGCCACTCTCCCTAGAAACCCAAAACATAAAATCAAAATCCAAGGGGTTGTACCAACACAATAAAACTAAATCACAAAATGGAACATCCATGAGGCAAAAATCATCTCACCAATAAACATATGAATAGACACCCATAAAGACCGGTACAACCCAAGTGTAGCTTAAAATTGCAATTATAGTCAAAATAGGGACAAGTATCAACTTAAAAGACCATATATCAAACCACCATTTCCCCATGCCTCTACAAGTCTTAAACAACAACTTAAACTCCTATAGAAGGATAAACAAACTTAAGCGTTTCCCCACATGACCATAAGCCAATTAAGTGAAACAACAATTGACCCAATGATAAGTCAACAATTTGTAAAGCCCGTCGTGCAAACCCCAAAGGAAAAAACAATGCACACATTTTTTTTTAAATAATACAAAGTACACATAATTATGAACCATCAAAACATAATTACATTACACATTAGAATCATAACGTCAAATCCTCTAGGGCACACGAGGTCACATTGCATAAACAAACTCATAATGAAAGATTAAAGATAAAGCTAAATAACTTATCTAATCTTACATCCATCATACCATTACAATAACCATTTACAAAGGTACATCCAAGTATCCACAAGTATAAGTATAAATACATCACGTGATACAACCATAATAAATCTCATAAAATGAATGGTTACAAAGGTACATGAATAATACATAATCATTTAATACATTACATGTTCTCAATAAATGAATACAATGAAACCTCCCATACAAGTGGGATAAATACATAATAGAAATAATGTTAGAATACAAGATAAATATCAGGTACAAGCTCCATTTGAAGAATACTGTGAAGAATGAACGTTGATGGGGAACCCAACAAGTGCAGAGCACGTTCCACCCAACCACGTGGTTTTTAGAAAAACAAACCCACCCCCCGTGCTCAGAGGTGGCAAGGAAGTAACCACAACCATGAATGTCATAAAATAACTCCAATAAAGAATAACATAGTACAACAACTCCAAAAGCAACATCAAAGAATACATAGATCATAAATGACAACAACAAAGATTCAATCACAATATCTTAAATCATAAAACAAAACATAAATAAACCAAGGCAATAACCATTAACCACATTCCTAGTAAACCAAAGAGACAATCATAATACACTTCCAGAGGCAACCATGGAAATAAAGCACAAGGGAAACAAGTGGAGAGTGTCATCGCATAGCCTACATGGGTTATCCTGGCCCTTCCTCCAACATGAGGCACCAGCCCCCATCTATGGTTGCCCTAGCCCTTCCTCATACTTGAGGTGTTGGCCCCATAGGGTGACTCATGTGGAGCTGTTAACCTCTCCTGAGGATGAGGTTAAGACTTTGACGACCATGACCTTTTTAGTTTACCATTAGTCTATGATATTCCTAATGACTAGATGAGGTGTCCAAGATTATCTTGTTATTTTATTACTACCCATCCCCCTAAGTTCTATTATTAGGTTTTCACTTGTTATTCTACTCTTACATGGGTTATCCTGAGCTCTTCCTCCTATTTGAGGCACCGATCCCCACGAAGAGCCACTCTCCCCGAGACCCCAAAATATAGCAAAATCACAGCAAGGGTTGTACCATAAAGAACAAGGCATTAAATCACAACCAATGACATGCGAGGCATTACTCATCTCGCTAAGACACATAATCAAAGTTTCAACAAAAACTCGTACAACCCTTCCAAAATAATAGTACTAATATCTTGCAACATCAAGAGCACATAAAATGAGGATAAACATCCAATGATAAAATCATGCCTCTGGAAGCCTAAGGTTCACAAATTCAACAAGGTTCCCACATTGAAAGATAAACCCAAAACAATAATAAAATGGTAATAACAAAATCACATGGTCTTATAATTTGAGATACCATTTAATATACACACATTGTTTTCACAACTCCCAAATAAACATTGGCTTAATTGCATTTATAATTTCTATTTTTTTCGATACAATTTGAAATAAGAGTTCAATACTAATTTTGACATAAATATATAATTTTATTCTTTTAAAAATCAATATAACTAAATTTCATAATTTCACCATTATAAAAAGAGCATTATATCTTGCATTTATGCTATATATATACACACACACACACATATATACATAACTACATACATAAATATATATATGTATATCTAATATATTAATACAAATAAAAATTATGTTTATAAAACCCAGATGATTCCATTACCACATAAAATAACTAAAGAAAATAAATAAATAAATATATATATATTATTAAAAAAAATAACAAAGTACCCGCCAGTGGTGGCCTACAACTGTGCACAACAACCCATATAGCTGCTGTGCATAACAGTCTGTAGGACTATTGTGGCAGCATATCCCCATGGGGAGTAACAAAGAGGGTATGGCCCAACAGACCCCCCCCCCCTTAACCCCATTTTAAAACAATTAATTTCTTCAAAACAAAAAAACACTGAATGTACCCATTTTGGCCCGAAAATTGATAAATGCAAAGTCAAAATCATAAGTTCAATCAAAATATAAATATATATTTATACATATATATATGTATATATACTTCTATAAGAATGCATATATATATATATATATATATATATATATATCTGCCAAGAATAACTTCTGTAAAAGACTGATAATCATAATCAACTGTATATATATATATATCCCAAAGATTTATATATATATATATATATTGTTAGAGTAAAGTAATTAATTAAATTTATTCTCCTCTTAAGACTCCACTTTATGCACATATATTAGTCATTTAATAATTAATATTAATTATTAAATGCACTGACCTTAGAGTTAGTTTTCCTTTTGGTTTTGATCTCCTTTTATAATGATTGATCTCTTGTATTGTATTCACTTGATTTTTTTTTCTCTGATATACAATTTTTGCACATTGTCAAAGCCAAAACCCTTGTTTTGTTCTCTCTCTTTCTCTGTGACAAGTTTCTTGCATGCAGGTGTTCTTTGGGTTCTATGGATTTGTATTTCTCAAATCCTACATGGTATCAGAGCCAGATTTGCTGTAGCTTGTTTAGTTTTTTGAAAGAATTCGAGATCTAGGTTTTGGTTACATCATATCTGTGTTTGTTTTCTCGTTTTTATTTGGAATAGGGCTAGTTTTTTTTGGTGCACTTTGAGCTCAAACAGACCTCACCGTTGAGCTCACAGTGTCCAAAAACCCCTTTTTTCATATAAAGCTTGTCCAATTTGGACACAGTTACACCAGAACGAAAAAAAAAATTGCCCCAAGGTCGTACAACCCCAAGGCACATAGACCAAGGTGAAAATTTCAAAAAAATCAATAAAAAATTAAAAAAAAAGTTTTTTTCAAAAAAATTGTGCAATTAGTTCTTTTTTGGGCTGCCTCCTGCCGGCCACCGAGCGGCCACTAGCTAGCCGCTCTGGCCAGCGAAGCCACCGCATGGCCATCATTGTCGGCAGCAACCATCGGTCACCGCCAATGGTTACCCGCCAACTGGTTACTCACCAGGGTACATGGGTGACCAGGGCCCCGTGCCCAGCTCCCTAGCTCCACCCCCTAGTCCGCCCAAGTGACCAAGGACTTTTTTTTTTTGGCCCCTAAGGGCTTCTAAGGCGTGATTTTGCATTTTAACCTATTTTCACTAAATCGGGTATAAAATGCTCAATTTTTCTCTATTTTTCAAATGGAAATAGGCATTGGAAATCCAGTTCTGAGCCCGTTATGATGATGTTGGAATTTTTTCATAATTTTCTAGTTTGGCTATATTCTTTTGCATTCAAAGTCTGATGATATTTTTGCACTCTGAGGGGCATAACATGCTCATTTTTGCTCCATTTTTCAAAAGCGAATAAGCATCAGAAAGGTGGTATTGTGATATTTCTAGATCAATAGTATATTTTATCAGAACATTCTTTAGGTACATAGATATTTGTCTCAAACAATTACTACTTTCTATTGTTTTTTGGCTTTCAATTTGTACTGTGGATTAGATTTTTGCATTAAGGGGGGGTGTTTTTTCTTGCTTTCTATCATTTACATCAAAAATTTAGAATATACAAACACTAAAACAAAACAAAAAAACCCTTTCTGCATCTTCTGTCTAGTTCTGAAATACCACTAAATAATAATAAAAACTTTAGAGCAGTTGAGGCACAGTTCACAGGATGGCCGATAGATCTATTGAATCTCTCACACCACATAATTATCACACTTGGAAGGGTCACATGATGTCTCTTCTCCAGTCTCAAGGGTTATGGTCTTATTTGGATGAGGTTTAGCCTTAGTTGACTTGCCCCTTTGAGGTTATGCAGTACAAGAACAATATGGACCAGGCTATGGGATTGATGGCTTTGCACATTTCAGATAGTCTCCTATTTCATCATGATGGGTGTCTCACTCCTCGAGCCATTTGGACCAAGTTTGATGGACTTTTTGGCACTGTCAACAAGTTCAGAGCATTGCAGCTTGAGGCCAAGTTAACTTCCTTGGTACCTGATTCATTTCCCTCCATTAAGTACTTTCTGATGAAGTTCAAACAACAAAGACCTGTCTTGTAGGGTTGTGGCAAGGTTAAGACTGATACAGAGTGCATCTTCCTAATCCTCTCCAAGCTTTGGGGTCCATTTTAGATCTTCTCTTCGACCTTCTATTCCACCATGGATGCCTTGACTGCTCGACATGTCATGCCTACTTTTGAGGTGTTTTTATGATTGTCTGACTCCTGAGCAAGCAAAGCTCAAGCAAATGGATTCACTTTCAAGTTCATAGAACCAAGCGTTGGTAGCTCAGTCCTCCAAGGGAAAACAAAAGTAGAAATCAAAGCCTAAGAAAGATTCAGGGGCTAGTGAGAATCCCTCCAAGCCACCACCTAAGTTTGATTCAAAACCATAGCCTAAATAGAAATCTTCAAAGTCTGGTGAGTCTTTCTCCAAGACTAAGAAGAAATCTAGTGATCCTTGTAGTTTTTGTGGCAAGGAAGGACATCCAGTTTCTAGGTGTTTGAAACATTTAGAGGCTTTAGAGAAAGCCATGCAGCAACATAATATCAGTGCACCTCAACCTCCTTCATAGCCCACAGGGAAAGGTCATCATCTTTCTGCATGATCATTGTCCTCAGAATCCACTTGGATTCTAGATTTTGGTGCCTCTCACCATCTGACACACATAAAGGATTTGGTCACTTCTCTTGTCCCTACAAGCACTAGACATATTGTAGTTGGTGACTCAGCACAACTTTTAGTTCAGGGTTCAGGTACTATTTCACTGTATGGTGGTTGTCTTCAGGATGTGCTCCTTGTTCCTGAAATTTTGACAAACCTTTTATCTGTTTATCAGATTTTCCACTTTGGCTCTGGTAAGATAGTTGAGTTCTCACCACATGATGTAGTTATTCAAGATCTTCATGATCATGACTTGGTCGTGGCTACAAGGAGTGTGGATTCTGCATCATGCTTATATAGATTTGATGGCTTTGAGAGCTTAGACACTGTTGGTTCCTCTTTTATAGCCCATGCAGATTCAGTGAACAGGCTTTCGCATGAGCGTTTTGGCCATGTCAATTATAGATATCTAATGCAGATGAGTACTTATGCAGTTGTGATTGGGTTCCCATAGATTTCTTATAGTAATGGTGTATGTCAAGGTTGTGTCCTTGGAAAACATCATCGAGATCCTTTTCCTAAGGGTCGCGCCACTTGTGCTAGGGCACCCCTAGAGTTGGTACATAGTGATCTTATGTCCTTTCTAACTCCTTCCTTTTTAGGGACCTGCTATGTGCTCTCTTTTATTGATGACTTCTCTAGACATACATGGGTGTACTTTCTTGAGTACAAGTCTGATGTCTTTGACTCATTGAGGACTTTTAAGACATTTGTGGAGAAGCAATCTGGACTTTCTATTAGGAGGATACACACAGATAATGGCAGGGAGTATGTTAATCAGGCTTTCAGAGATTTTTGCACTGAGCATGGCTTACAACATTAGTTTACAGTTTGTTACACCCCTCAGCAGAATGGTGTCACTGAGAGAAAGAACAAAACCTTACGAGAGATGGAAAATTGTATGATACAGTCTCGAGCTATGAGTTCTTCATTTTGGGTTGAGGTAGTCAATTGTGCCAATTATATTTAGAATTGGATGCCTCATAAGGCATTATGACATATGACTCCTGAGGAGGCTTGGACCAATGTCAAGCCTAATGTTTCTACATTCTGAGTTTTTGTTAGTGAGGCTTGGGCATTTATTCTTGATGCTCAGCGGAAAGCCATGAAGAGGAAGAGCTGACCACTCATATTTGTTGGCTACTATGAGGATGTTAAGGTGTATAGGTTGTTTGATCCTGATTCCAAAGAGGTCTTGTTTTAGTGGGATGTCTAGTTTGATGAGCGTTATCCTCAGATAGATTCTCCATCACTAGCTTCTCCCTCATTGCCTACTTCTCCCTCTTCATCTCTTGAGGATGATGTAGATGATGATCCACCATCTCCACCACCACCAGTTGCTCCACATTTTCCTAGGTGGGCCCATGTTACTGTTCAGGTAGCTAGTTCTTTGGCAAGTCATCCTTCAAATACTCGTCGTACTCATGCTCAGACTTATAGTTCTAGTCTTTTGAGTCATTCCATTTCAGATGATCCTCAAAATTTTTTAGAGGTGATAGGTCACCTTGAGTGGGATAGGGCCATGGATGAGGAGTATTCTTCTTTTATGAAGAATCATACTTGGGATCTTTGTCCTCTTCCTAAGGGAAGAAAGTTGTTTCGGTGCAAGTGGGTGTATCGTACCAAGTATGTTGCAAATGGTTTGATTGATAAGTATAAGGCGCATCTTGTTGTGAAGGGTTTTTCTCAAGTAGAGAGTAATTACTACTTTGAGACCTTTGCTAGTAATAGAGCAGATGAACTCTATATGCCTTGTACTTTCACTTGTAGCTTCATAGGGATGGACAGTGTTTCAAATGGATGTGAAGAGTGCCTTCTTGCATGGAGACCTACATGAGGAGATCTATATGGAGCAGCCTCAACAATTTGTCACGGAAGGACAGTTTTGGAACTTAGGTGTTCATTGCTTGTAGTCTCAGAAAAACTGAGCCCTGAAGCTGAGTATGAGAAGATGGACTCTTTCTTGCTTTTCCCTCTACATCTGCAATTTATCATTCAATCACAGTGCCATATTCGGTATAAAGGAAGGTTGATCTTTGATTCTTCCTTGTGATATAAAAATACTTACATGGGTATTCATCCTCATGGAGTTTAGGGGAAGTAATTTAGCAGCAGGCTTGAATGAGTTAGAGATGGCAGGTCTTGGTCTTCGCCTTTACGTTCCTACGTTTATTTGATCTCCTTGGGATAGGGACTCCACTCATTTTGGGAGTATTCCTGTAGCATTGCGATGGAACGGCGGTGCCGAATCTTCCCCGCTCGATGGGAGATGTTCCTTCGCGGTGGTCCAGCACATACAGCAGATTGGTTGGCGGACTGCGATTTCGACACGTTGTCGCGTCCGCTGCTTTGGCGTTTACTCTGCCGGTTTCCAGCGTCCCTCGCAGGAGCCACAGCGGCGAATGTATTTTGGGGAATTACATTCGGGGGCACCACTCATTATGGCATTCACTGCTACACTTCATAATCCCTAAAATGGTAAAACTTCGCGGGCTTCGGGTTGGTGATGTCAATGATTCAAAATCCTACTTTCCCCATCTTTGTTTTTACCCTTGGGTTTTTAGTCCTATCATGATTCGCCGATCTGCATTATGTCGGTGAGTACGTAATAAGCCCATTCGGGAGGTTTTATGGCTTTGGTAGTTGATGACAGAGTTTGGGTTTCCTCCAGATAGTCCCACTATTCTTTGGTGTGACAATCAGAGTGCCATTCACATTCTTGCAATCCAATGGAGCATCAGCGGACCGGCATTAGAAATCACGTACTTCATCGAATTAGTTGATTCGGAGATGGTTCTCTCATCTTGGAGTACATTCCTACCAAGAGGCCAGGTTGCGAACATCTTCACGCAAACCTTTGGCATCTTCGCACTATCTTTAGTTGCACTCCATGCTTGGGGTGAAGGAAGTTGTCCTTGGGGCGTCTCAGTGAGGCCTTCCTTCCTTCATGTTTTTCTTTCAGCATGTTTTTGTATCTCTTTTTTGGAGAGGAGTTTTTTCCCACTGGGTTTTCTCCTTTTCTCTGCTTTATAGAGATTTTGTCGTATTCGGGTACCTGATCAGGCCATGTTGTTGGGACCCACAGTTGCATTGTAGTTCCTTTGCTTTCTTCTGCATTGTTTGTAGCTACATTGTAGCTCATCTTAAGGGGGGGTGTTAGAGTAAAGTAATTAATTAACTTTATTCTCCTCTTAAGACTCCACTTTATGCACATATATTAGTCATTTAATAATTAAAATTAATTATTAAATGCACTCACCTTAGGGTTAGGTTTTCCTTCCAGTTTTGATCTCCTTTTATAAGGATTGATCTCTTGTATTGTATTCACTTCTTGATTTTTTTCTTTGATATACAATTTTTGCACATTGTCAAAGCCAAAACCCTTGTTTTGTTCTCTCTCTTTCTCTATGACAAGTTTCTTGCATGCAGGTGTTATTTGGGTTCTGTGAATTTGTATTTCTCAAATCCTACATATATATATCTATGAATATATATTAAAATCTCATTTGTTTCAGAGGGGAAAAAAAATATTTTCTATTTTTTTTAATCAAATTATAGAAATATTGGACATTTTCATAATCCAAGGAAATTTTCTTTCATTTGTTTGCTACCCAAAAGAATTTCAAACCCCCAAGAGAATTCCTTTCTTTCATAGAAAACATATTTATTCATTTTTCTTTTTCTTTTAAATTAGAAAACTAAAGAATAAGAAAATGGAACATGGAGTCTTGCACCTATTGAAAATTTGATGAAGCTTTGCTTGATTCAAATAGCCTTTTTGAAGAGCTATTGTTCCTTCCTTCAGAACTTCTCCACACAATTCCATTGACCAATCTTCCAATTTAATTTAGAAGGACCCCTCTTCTAGAACAATGAAAAATTATATAAATTTCTATAGCAAGAATAAGAGAGAACCCAATTCCCAAAACTCAATATTTTTGTGTAACTTCAGTCAATTTTTCCCATGAATGAATCTCTCACAATTTTACTATTAAATAAAAATATATCTTCTTCTTTTCCGAAATACTCTGAAAATCAAAATTAAAATAAATTTTCTATTATTCTCAACTTTACAGCCAAAACTCAACATTCATTGGTTCTTTTCATCTTTTCTTTCTTTTATTCATTTTTTTTTCTAATTTAACAACAGTTTTTGTTTTAATTCTAATTTTTCAATTTTACTTACAATTCACACAATTTAATATCTTTAATTAATTTATTTTATAATTATCCTCAACATGCTTCTTTAATTAAATGATCAAAATATTAATTTTAAATAATTTAATTTACACTTTTAAATAAATCACATGAATTTTAATAAAAGATCTTTTATATTTTAATACAAACTATTCCAAACATTTATTAACATCATTCAATTATATAAATTACATCATACAAAACACCAACGTAAAATAAATACCAAAAGTACACTCACACAAGCTACTACAATAAAATGCAAAATGACCAAGATCAAAGACGCACAATACCACAAGACATAAGATAGTTTGACAAACATGGGACGGGTTGACTTCCTTGTCATCTCTATTTCAACTTCATGCCCATTTGCTAATTTGATGCTTGCCCTGTCCTACCAAAGCAAGTGGAATTGAGACTCTATTCTTGCAATTCCTGCATACAAACAAGATTGTGTACATGTATATATATAATCAAAGCATCACATCGTGAGAAGGAATTGTAGCGTAGCAGGCCACTCGTGAATGAGTGGTGCTACACTGTCCTCTCACCAAAACTATACTAACAATTACAATGTCAAATATGAAATAACATTTCTAAGCTAACTGATCACATCATAAAATAATTACTAAACCACTGCATCACAACATACTACTGAAATCAAATTAAACATCACCAAACCATAATGTCATATCATAATATTCATGTCATCAACTAAAGTAGCATAATCATCAATCATTCTAAACTATCCAATCCACCCATCCAAACAATAACAATAACTATCAAAGTCTCAAAGTATCAAGCAAAACATAGAAAGATAACAAGTCCAAATAGCAACATGAGGGGTATTACATCCTCCCCCCATGAATTCGGCTTACTCTTGGAAGCTAGTAAAAAAGTAAGGGTAGGATTCTCTGATACGGGAATCATCCTCCCATGTTGTTGAAGTCTCATCATTGGGGTCCCACTAGACCCACACCTGCTCAATATCCCTTCCTCTGAGGGCAAGTCTCCTGCATTGCAGCATGGCCACAGGCTCTAGAGCTACCTACCCATCCTTGACCTGTAGAGAATTCCAATCAAGTATGTGAGTAACATCAGGATAATATGGTCTAAGGATTGAAACATGAAAAACATCATGAATCCACAACAGACTGGGTGGCAAGGCCAGGTAGTAGGCAATAGGACCAATTCTTTCTAACACCTAGAATGGCCCTACAAAGTAGTGTGCAAGCTTATAACCCTTTCCATAATGAATAGGGATTTTCATGGAAAAACTCAAAGAAACACTTTATCACCAACTGCAAACTGCCAATCACCTCTGTGTGCATCAACATACTTCTTTTGCCTTTCTTGTGCCGCTACAAGATGCTCTCAGATGCGAGTTACCTGCTGCTCCATATCTTGAAGCATTTCGGGTCCAAGAAGAACCCTATCCTCTAATCGATCTCAGCACAAAGGGGTATGACAAGGATGACCATACAAAGCCTAAAATGGAGCCATGCTAATCGAACTATGATAACCATTGTTATAGGAAAACTCGACCAAGTGTAGATAATCTTCCCAACGAGATTGTTGGTCCATGACATACATGCAGAGCATATCCTCAAGCACCTAATTGACTCTCTTAGTCTGACCATCTCTCTTAGGATGGTAGGCAGAACTAAAGTTCAAATTAGTCCCTAAGGACCACTGCAAAGATGTCCATTATGCAGATGTGAATATCAGATCTCTAGATTCTTCACAGTATCCCATGCAATCGAACAACTTCTTCCATGAACACCCTGGCCACCACAGAAGCAGTATAGGAAGATCGGATAGGAGAGAAATGGGATACCTTGGTCAGCCTGTCAATAGTGACCATGATAGCGTCATTCTGCTTGGAAGACATAAGCAAGCTAACAATAAAATCCATGAAGATAATGTCCCACTTCCATTCTAGAATAAGATAAGGCTACAACAAACTTGTCAAATGATGATGCTCAACCTTAACCCTCTGACATTCTAGAC
>VDFB02345373.1:0-40633 GCA_007258455.2 Sequoia sempervirens
TGCTTTGAATCACTTTCTATCTCACTTCTGCTTGCACTGCTTCTTCCAATTTGCATGATTTTTTTTTTCTTTAACATAGTCTCTTGCCTTATTATTTACAAATTTTTCCCTAAATTTTTATTTATTGCTTTTCAGCTTTAAAGCTTCCAAACAGTTTGTGAAACATACTATAAACTAATAAGAGCTCCACAATTCTTCTGATTTTCTTAATTTCTGCCAGAATTTTCTTTAGTGCCTTCAAAATAATGATTCACATCACATATCCTTGTACCATCACCTGGCGACTCATATATCGGGGGCTTGTTAGATTTTTCTTTGATTTATCCCCCTGAAACCATTATTGGGTTCAATTCTTAGAAGAGGTATTTGCATCACATGCAGATACAAGATTATTTGATTCATCCTTGTTCTCAGGTTCTTCCTTCTTTCTGCAAATTTTTGTCATTTCTTTTCTTACTTCTTCGGGAACTACCTTGTTCACATTCTTGTTCTTTTGCTCCAGATTAGGTTTCTTCCCAACTTTTCTCTTACGAAATTTTGAGATATGTCCTGGTTTGTTGCAAGTATAACACAACATATTTTTAATCAAATGAATTTGCATTCATCCTTGACCTGCACTGATTAACCTTGTGTCCAAATATATTGCATGTGTAACAATAGCCTTGAAAATATTGAATCCTTCTATTAGCATTAAAATTGTTCATCATCAACTGAATTCTACATTCGGTAGCTCTATGTCCAAGTTTGTTGTAAACATAAAATTTTCCAGTAAAGAATCCAACATTCTGACACACTCTATTCTGGTTCATCCTACTTCTGCATTTTGTTGCTCTATGTCCGAACTTATTGCATGAGAAACAAAAACCATTAAAAGATGGGTACCTTTGACCATTAGGCTGTCAAATGGGAAACATTGCGGTATTGTTCCTTCGGTTCTTATTTGGATAAGCATTTCCTGGAAATTTCCTTTGATTGTCCACATTGTTGGAAACCGATTTAGCCTTTAAGCATTTTCCTTCTTCAAGTCCTAGACCACTTTTGTCCTTAACGGGTTTTTAAGATGCATTCAACTCATCAAGCATTGTAGAACTTGTCTTGAATCCTTCTTCATGAGCTTTCACTTTTTCCAGATTAGCTCTGAGGGTTACCACTCCTTGTTTGAGCTTTGTAAATTCATTAATCTTGTTCCGAATTTCAATTTTTTGACATTTGTTAATTTGTTCGTCTCTTCCACTTGCACCTTTAGTCTGGTAATATCCTCAATAGCCTTCTTCAACTGATCACTAACTTCTCTATGCCTTTCCTTGAACTTGTTGATTTTCTCTCTCAGGTTCCTGGTGCAATCATTTGCTTCCTTTAGATTTCCTTTTAGAGTTTCCTTCTCATCCCCGCTTCTGTCCAATTCCTCATGGGAAGCATTGATCTCTTCAGATACAGAGTTTTCTTTTGAAGGAAGAAAATAGTATTTGCTAGCCATGTATTCAATTTCTGAGACCTTCCTCCAGTTGTAAGAATTTTTTAGAGGAATCGAGATCTAATCCTAATTGTTGAATACACCAAATACTGAAAGGTGGTGGTGGGGGGGGTTTAATCAGTATTCTACTAGAAAAACAAATTATTAACCATCCAATTATCAATCTGTATCTAATTGCAATAGGGAACCAAAACATAAAAGAGATTGTAACACATTGACACAAGGATTTTTACGTGGAAAACCTAAAGTGGGAAAAACCATGGTGAGGATTAGCTCACAATATATTATAACCGGTTATAAGATATAACATGGCTCACTACTAGGACTCATTTTCCTTGAAAGGCTCACAACATGAATATAGAATATGGCTTATTTCCAAGATAAAAAAGGTGTGGCTCACTTCCAAGATGAATTGGATAGGTGCACCTACAAAGTGCTAAAAATAGTTTTGGTTATGCTCTAGAAATATCAAACTTCTGCTCCATCTTCCAATGTACAATTATTATTAGTAAGTTCACACTATTATACTTTTTGCATCATTCACATATCATTCTCTATGTATATTCTTCACCACATGTCCATCATAAATATATACACATCCATAACTTCCTTTATCAATTAGGTTGGACTAATTAAGGGAACTCCAAAAATTCAAAGAGTCTTGTAGGCTTAATACAAAATTCCTTTTGGCGCACATAACAAAGTGTGTTATCAAAATTTTAGGTCATCGAAGACCTAAAGAAAAACACACAAAAGATAAACCTTGTCAGCCAAAAGAATACCAAACTTCTATCACTTGGATAGCTCAATCGGATCACACAAACATGCTAAGAACTTGTTTGTACCTACAACTGACATTCTTGAGCAACATATCAAAAACTCATAGAATTCCCTTTTACTGAAAAGATTTCCGGACCAGAATACCAGATCAACATGGATACACAGTTACTAGCCAATGTTGGCATCAATGAAAACAAACCTGGAGGGAACCTTCTTCATTCTTCCAACAATCTCCCCCTTTTTAATTGATGGCAACATGTTCCAAAAATGAAACTTGCTTCTAAACAAAAATTGTGCTCAACTCCGCTTGACATATGTACAAAAAAAACATAACATATACTCTATACAAACTCTTTTCCACTTTTCCTCTTCCCCCCCTTTGACATCAAGGACAAAGGACTGGGAAAAAACTTCAAATCAGGAATTGGGGTCTCCTTGTAACTCCTTGAGAATCGCTTCCCAAGTAGGCTTTCCATCATCCCAAACTCTTTTTTCGCAAGAGAGTGTTTTATGCAAAGATTCTATTTCCACAAGGAATTCTTCTCCTTCTTTCGGAGTGGATGGGGCAATGTTCATTTTCTCAAGTTTTTCTGATTCCATTAGTGCATTTGATATGATAACATGTCTGGACATAACCAAATCTCCAAGCTGGGCATACTGTCTTATAGCCTCTACAGGATAAAAAAATATTTTGAAGATCTACAATAGAAACCCACCTAACATAGTTTCTATCACCAACAATCTTATAATATCCGGAGGCATTAGGAAGTAAAGAATTAATTGAGTCCATTAGATCCTTGATACCTCGAGTGGCTTCCAGCCTTTTCATGCAGTAAACAAATAGCAACTGGGCTTCTTCATCACATTCTCTTACCTTTTTCAAAATTTGCAACACCTTGTCTCGGGAAACTTTATACTTTTCTTTGCAGAAACAACAACCATTTCTCTAAAAAAATCAGCTCTACTTCTTTTTTGGTCTGCATCTTAAGATTGGATGTGTACTCTTTAACAAAATCAACTATAAGCCTCAAAATTTTAATTGGAGTTAAAGAGTTGCCTGAAGTAACACTAGGGGCTATCTCTTGTGGAGCATTGATAGCTTCATTTATCAATTCATTCCCCTTTTGATATGACTCTATAGTGTCCTACATGACAGAGCTAAGAAAAGTGCCCCTTAGCTTTATTTTTTCACTGAGTGTAATCTTTGTCAAATCCACATATCCATGGTGAGATGGTAGATTGACTAGCTGAGGTGGAAGTGCAGGTTGAATTACAACTTGTCTTGAAAGAAGACCTTTAAGAGTACTTCCAGATGACTCTTTAGATGGATTTGATGGTTTAGGGCCTTTGGGAATTTCACCTTCAATAAGAATGGCTTTCTTATCGTCCTCTTTCTTCTTTTCTTCTTCCTTTTCTTTTTCCTTTTCCTTTTCTTCTTCTTCTTCTTCTTTTTAATTTTATTCTCTGGATGACTTTCTAGAGGAATTTTCTCTATTTTCTTGCTCCCTTTTATCCTCATCATCCTTTTCGATATCTTTCTCTTTCTCTTTACTTCCTTCACTTTCATCTTAGTTTTTCTCTTCCCTGTTTCTGATAGATTCTTGATGTTCTTATCTCTTTTGACTGGATTGATCTCTATGATGGTCATTAGATATTTTTCTGGTAGTGTCATTTGTGTTTGTCTGAGGGGCAGGGGTCTCTAAAGCACCAAATTTCTCATCAACAGTTTCCAAGACTGGGTTATCCATAACTTTTGCAACAGTAGCATGTTCTTGAATCTGAGCAGTGTGAGATGAAGAATTGGTTCTTGTACTATAGCTCCTTGCTAATTTCCTAATCACATCTTGAGTTTCTTTCCTTACTTTTTCAACATAGTCATCTTCCTTAGTCATTAACATGTTGACTCTCTGCTTGACTCTAAACAATGTAGAACATTCATTCAACAAATTTGCAGCTTCTATCTCTGAATAAGTTGAACTAATAGATTTTAAGGCTTCTCTTTTCATCTTGTCTTCAACTTTTAAATCCTCTTTCATTCTGAGTACTAAATCTTTCCACACATTTTCAGTAACTTTTCACTTCACGGTATCAATGTTTATATTACAAATAACTATGTATTGAGCAAAAGCATTTATGATGGTTTGTTTCCCTTCATCATTAACCTTATCATATAACTTAGCAGTTGACATACAATCATTTTCAATCATATTGTTCACTAAGGTTCAAAGAATCAAGGGTAGATGATTACTCACTGGAGGAGAACTGAGAATGTTCTCCACAGGATCAAATGGGCCTTCTTTATTCTTCTTCATGTGCACATGTATTTGGTAGGAATCCTCTTCTTCCTTTGTCTCCTCATCAGTGGAGATCTCAACATTGGTTTTGAATCCTTCACCGAAGGTACTACTTCTTATGTTCCTTTTTAGCTGATGCTCTTCTTCTAATCCAAGCTCAATTTCTTCCTCAATAGCATCACTCAAACTCCTTTTCCTATGAGATTTTTCTTTCACTCTTATTCTTTTATTGAAGTAGCTGATGGTGTAGCAATATGTATGTCCTTCTTCTTAGATGCCTTGGTACTAGGATAAGTAGGGGTAGCAACATCAATAGATGTTGGGACACTTTGTTCTTCCTTTTCCCTTTCTAAACATTAGCACCACTGGGGGTGGCAGAACTATAAATAGGTGCTGGTGTAGCACCAAAAGATAGCCTTCTTGATTTTCTAGGTCTGGAGGATTGTTCAATAGATTTGGCTTTCCTTTTATCAATAGCCTCCTTCAACTGTTATATATTGTAGACACATAAAAATGTCCTAAGCCTTCGAGCGTCATTTTTCTTCATCCTCGTCCTTCGATAATAATTTTAGTCATTCAATTATGTTTGATTATATTCCTCTATTAATTAAATATTTTTTAATAATTATTTAATTAATTCACTTTCTAATATTTATTCTATCCTGACTGATTAAATAAACTAATTGCGTCACTAATTTCTCCTTCTTCTTCAATAGTTAAATAGATTATTATTTATTTAATTATTTTGTCACCTTTCATCTATAGTTAAATAATTACCATTAATTATTTATCTATTCATGGTCCTTTAATTCTTCTATAGTTAAATAATTATTAAAATTATTTAACTATCCATCAATTTTGATCTCATTAATTAGATTGATTAATTTAATTCTGTTACTCCTCTTATCATTTTTCTCTAAATAAATAATTTGGATAAATTATTTATTTTCCACTTGTCCATTTCCTCCATTTTCGAATAAATAATTTAAAATAAATTATTTATGCACCACTTGGTCAAAGATGCTCTGTCATAATCCCCTGTCATAACATTTATTTCTGTCATAGCCTGCATGTCTTTGCATGTTTGTCATAGCTTGCATGTCCCTACATGTCTTCTTGTCATGATTCCTCCAAGAATAGCATATTCTTGGTGCATCAATTTTGGACCATTGATCTTGGAATCCTTCTAGAGGATTAATCTCAGCCGTCCATTTGAAGGTTTGTCTATAAAAGCAACCTTCCTTCTCCATTTTCAGCTTAACAACTATTCTTCTCCAACTTTCTACTTATAATTTGCAGGTATTTGCACAAGTCACACTACAAATCTAAGGGCATATTTGCAAAAGGAGAAATAGGAGAGCAAGAGAAGTGATTCAAGTTCAAGCATGGGGAGTATTTTAATTTAATGTTTTATTTTCCTTATGCTTACTTTGTTTTCTCTTATTTGGATGTGGATTAATAGTTTAGAGGTGTTGGCTGTCACTTTATCTATTCTATTTGATTTTCTAACCCCATCTCACATTTGGTGAACCTGACGTGAAAACTAGAACGATCGAGAAAACCAAACCATATTTTTTGACCACCCTTCGCGACTTAATAATGAAGTATCCTCTCCCCTTTAGCTTTCGGTGATCACGGGTGTAAGAGAAATGATTATTACGGCCCTGCAAATGATAAGGCCTACCTTAAGGGAAAAAGTACTCACCTGGGGCGACTCCTGATAAGTATGTGACCGACGCTTCCGGCCGGTTTCTATAAAATGGGTGCTTGAGGAAAGTTCAAGTACCACCACAAGATAGCGGATGTCACCGCAGAATGAGGTAGTACTCCATATTACGGTGAGTGTAACCTCTTGCTTCAAAATGGAGTGCCACCTAATTGGTGATTGTCACAAGCCCCATGTGTAGCCACTTGAATGGATGCCTAACTGAACACCTTTTGTTTTAGAGGCCAACCATTTTCAGCCATTGCTTGGTATAGTGCAGGGTACAATATCATGCCCGAAGATACTCACTACTGACTCCCTTGAGTAGAGATAGCAGTTCTTGGGAAGTGATGACCCAAGAATCCGAAGTTGGTGTGCCCGAATGACGTTAATGAGCCGTGGAGGGGAGCCAGTGCCACCAAACTTCTAAGCTATCCGCTCTCGAGAAGGAGAGGTGTTTAGCACCAATCCAGGGTATATCGGTGGGCTATACCAAGTATACAAACCCTTGGCCTATTAGGATTGTGCTTGAATCATGTGTGTTTGCATACAACAAAACATCATGCTTGTCAAGTGTTTTCTAGATTTTCAAACAATACACACAACATTCACAAATCTGGACACAAAGCCTCAGCCAACTCATACTTTTCAATAAAACATCAAAACAACAATCTCAACCTAGAAGTCTTCTGTCAAAACCAAATCATGAAATTGCTCAAATCTCTCATTCCTTGTGCATTTTAGTTTGCATCTTACCATAGGGTCATCTTTGCAAATATTTAGCTTCATCCTTAGGCTTCACCATTTGCATTTTTGGTCATAAACCAAAAACTTAGGTCCTCATCTCATTTTGCATATTTTGGATTAGGACAACCTTACCTTACTTTGCAAAATCTTGACTTTCAAAATTAGGTTATCATTGGACTTAGACATCATTATCTCCTTTAGTCATTGTCCTTTTGTGAGATCCTTCTGACTCAAAAGTCTAGTTAGGAAGACTCACTTGTCATTTTGTCCTTGTCCTTTAGTCCTTAAAACAAGTCCTTTGATATTCCAAAATTGAGACATAGATAAAGCATAGGGTGGTTAGGAAACCTTCTTCCAAATCATTTTATACCTTTGCATTTGCATACCTTAGACATTCAAATCATTTTAGTCCTCACCTTGCATATCTTTAAAATCCAAAATATTGTCATCATAGTCCTCATTTGTTATCTAGACTTTGCATTGGTCATTTCCTTAACCAACATTTTCACATTAGTCCTCACTGTCACCTTGGCATTTGACATCCTTTCTTAACAATTTATCACCTTGCATTAGTCATTTTCCTTAGGCAAACGTCATTATCACCTTGCATTGACATCCTCGAAAAACACAAAAAAAAAAATTAGTGTCATAACTTGTCATCTTAGTCTTCATTGTCGTTTGGCATTAGTCATTTTCTTTAGACAACATTTTCATATTGCATCCCTTATTGTCAAAAAATCCAAAAACATAGTCTTGCATTGCCATCCTTTATCTAAAAAATCCAAAAACATAGTCTTGCATTATCATCTCCTTGCATTGCCATCCTTTATCACAAAAAAAAAAACAAAAACATAGACTAGTGTCATACTTGCATTGTCATCATCTTCATTTGAGAAATCCCCTTTTATGGTTGAGACTAGGCTTTAAAGACAGAGAGAACAAATGAAAAACTTTGGACAATCTCAACATTGATAATAACACTTATGACACGAACCAACATTGGAATTTTTTCGACCCATTTCACAACATGAACATGCAATCTTCCATGAACATGTCATTTTCATCACAAAATCCTTTTGGACCATTCATACAAAGAGACCAAAATGGATGAGCATAGGTAGAAGACTTAAAAATTGTAATGGAAAATCTTGATATAGCTTCCTTTGTAGAAAAATTAGTCTTACGTGACCCTCAAAGGTATCTATCCATGCTTTTGGACCAAGGGACTAAGTTACCACAGGGCTTTGACATAAATACTTTGGGACCTCCATCTGTCTATCCTCACCATCAAAATTCACTTAACATAAATCATGCCATTAATTCACAACAAACATCCACTTATCACCCTTATCCTAACCTTGACAAGGGAAACCAACTATCCACTAGTCCATTACAAGTCTCCATGTCATATTCTAGTCCTTCACCTACCAATCTCGTCCAAGTTTACATGCCTTATGAACCATCTGCCAACTCATGACAAGTCTCAGCATCATACCTTATTAATCCAGTCCAAGTCTCTATGTTCTATCCTAGTCCTTCATCCATTAATCCTTTTCAAGTCAATCCCTCACAAGCCACATTTAGTCATGAAAATTCTATCATTGTCCAAAGTCAAATCCCATTGTCTAAACTTGAGGATACATGTCAAAATGAAAGCCCAAAGCATGACATTATGAGGTCACCTTCATGTCAGGATCAGGGTAGTCCATCCCATGACCCTATCTCAAAGTCCATTCAAGATGTCCTTCAAAATAATCATGACATCCAAAACACACCTATCCTTAACAAAAATTCCATTTCCGATTGTATCATCCATGACAACCCCATCTTTGACCAAGACCCTACCATTGACCAAGAATTTCAAATCCATGACAACCCCATCTTCAACCAAGACCCTATCTTTAACCAAGAAATCCAAAATGATCCACTCATCGACCTTTATGCCATTCATGACCAAACATCTGAGACTAATCCTACTCAAAATCCAAGCACATCCACTTCCAAAATTGAGATACTTGCCTCCATGAGACACATAGACGATATTCCTCCAAAAAAAAAATCTTCCACTAGGGACATGCTTGCACTTGATCAAGTTATAGCTGAAATCATTGGACTCTATGACACTAAACATAATGATGGGTTCGACATTGCCTTGGATGCACCAACAAAATCATCTGAACCTGACATGTCACAAGATTAGACCAAAGATATCAGTCAGAAATATGGCCAACAAGACAATGAAGCAAAGACACTTTATCAACTAGGGTAATCTATTATTGTCAAAGCAGGATTTCTCACAGATAAGAACATTACAAGTGACAGTGCTCACATATACCATGATGGGTTAGCATCTTTCTTTCAAAACAATAAATACCCCATCACAAATAGAATCTGTCAGAGCATGCATTATCAAGGCAAAGGACTAGGCATACATGAGCAAGGCATTCAAGAACCAATACAACTTCAGACAAATTACAGACATCAAGGTCTTGGCTATTCTTCAGTTAGTAAATCAAATGATGTTAGTGGAACCTCCTCGATACTGGGAGCAACCTTGTCAGATACAAATGTCAAAATAGAGTCCATGAGAAATCCTTGTCATAAGATTGTTGCCAACACCCCATCCACCCACACCATAAACCATCATTCTCAACATCTTAAACCTTCCCTTTGGAACCAACAAAAACAAAAGTCTTACAAAGTAAAAAATCAAATGTCAAAGGCCATCAAATCAGACAAAAAGACAAGTGGACAAATGAAATTAAAATGGATCCCAAAGAAAAGTGGATCAAGCAAAGAAAATATGACAAAAGAAAAAGTTAATCAAAATGTGGAGCCACAAGACAAAAGGACTCCCACATATAACAAATTTCCACCTCCTTCAAAATGGTCATCAAACAAGGCATCTAAGAGTGTTGGTTCCAAACGTCGTCCCAATCAAAATTTTAAAATTCGTCATCCACCATCCCAAGTTTGGAAAATAAAAAGTGATTCATCCAAACGTCCAAACAACCTTTCCACGTCTACCATCATTTTTCGTAATCCTACATCTCGCCTAAAGTCCAAAAATCCCACGTCATAAATCCATCACATCATGGCAGCAACTCTTTATCACAAGGACTCTCATGGCACTCTATTGCGATGTGCGTATTTTGATAAGGCCAACTCTAGTATCATAAATGATCACAATGACATCGATCAGTTGTATACAAGCGCTATGACCCTGACAAGACAACTTCTTCAGCAAGGTCATTATTGGCATATCATGGCACCAGTCTCTACATTGACACCGTCAGTGGAATCAGAATAGTCAATGGTCATCTAAAGCATCCAGGCTATCTGCAAAATCAAAAATACAAAATAATTGAAAAATCAAAAAAATTGTCACCTTGATGAAAACCTAGCAAATAGGCATCCATGGGACATCAAAAAAATAAAAGTCAAGAAAATAGTAAAGAGAAAAATTCCATCCAATGGTGAAAACCTGGAAAATAGGCACCCTGGATAAGTACCATGATGAAAACCTGGAAAACATGCGTCATGTGTAAAATAAATCATCTATGTGGACTTTTACACTTGGGGGCAGGTCGTCTCATTTTCCCATGCTTTCCTCATGACATTTACACCCATCCATTTCATCCATATCATTCCCCCGCCCATTTTCCCAGCTACCTTGGTCTTGACATAAAATATGAAAACATAAATCATGCTTTGGGGAAAAATCTTGACATGTCAATCCTTTGGTCACAAACTATGCATGCAACATCATGTCATTGTCATCATAACCTCATTATCCCTATGTGACATAGTCCTTGAAAATCATATGACAATTCCCTTAGTCTCATGTCTCCCATCATTTACCAAGGCCACCCCCTATCCTTTCATGCCTGTCACCTATCTTGGCTTTCCCTTGTCAAACGGTCTAAGGATAATCATCATCCCATCTAGTCCTAACCAAGTCATTCCAAATGCAATGAGTCTAATCCATACAAGCACATTATCCAAAACATTACTTGACTGCGTTCTCGGTCTGGCTATAGACCTCCATGCTTTCATCACATTATCGTCATCGTCCTCACGTTGTTTCGGGATGCGTCATTCCCACGTCAAACAACGTTGTCATCACCTATCAATTGGTATTCAGCTTGACTAGGGGCACAATCATGTTTGTCCTTGGATTCTCATGTGTAGGCATCATTCATATGCATTTGTCATGATCCTCTTAAATGTCAAAATCCAAAAAAATTATAAAGCGACAAAAAGACAAAAACATCACAAAAAGTGCTAGAAAAGAGACCTAAAAATCAGAAAATGTCCTGAAAAGACCACAAATAAAAATGATGTCCTTAAAGAACCACAAAAATTGAGATAATGTCACGAGAAAGACCTAAAATAAAAAAATGTCCTAAAAAGACCTAAAATAAAAAAATGTACAAAAGAGACCTAAAATAAAAAAAGAACTGAAAAGACCACAAAATAAAATGTCTAAAAGAGGCCACAAAATAAAAATGTCTTTAAAAAGACTACAAATCGAAAATGTCCTAAAAAGAGACCTGAAAATCAAAAAAGTCCTTAAAAATGACCTAAAAATTGAAAAATGTCCTAAAAAGGACCTAAAAATCAGAAAATGTCTTGAAAAAAGACAAAAACATCATAAGATGTACTGAAGAAAAAACCTAAAAATCATAAAATGTCTTGAAGAAAACACAAAACTTCCAAAACAAAGTCATGTTAGTCAGCATAGTCAAGTCAATTCAAGTCTTGATTAGTCTTTTTCATTGTCCGAACTACGTTGTCTCTGTGCATTTGTTACGTAGGCAAGACTCATACTTGAGTCCCCGAGACATTAGGTTAGTCCTATTAGGTTAGTCAAAATATATCATGACTCAATCTTTCGTCAACAAGACAAAGTCTTTGGTCGTGTCGAACTACGAGGTCTCTGAGTGCATGACATAGGCAAGGCCATCTGTCGATGAGCCCTCGAGGCCGCACCAGGTCAGTCCATTAGGGTTCATTGCACAATTTTTGCACACACATGAAACAGTCTTTAAACTTGAATGAACAATCTACCTAATTAAACTTCAACAATCTGTCAATGGAACATGACAATCATCTTGGCATATCAAAATCAGTCAATCTCAGTCAAACTTAGTCAAGCTAGTCAAATCTTGCTTACTCTTTAGATGTGTCCTTCTGAAGGGTAGCCCATCATTTAATCCTTCCTTAGGATGTGTCCTTCCTAGGCATCATCATCGTCATCCAACATTTTGAGCAATCCTCTTGACATTTAGGAACCACTCCTCTTGACATCAATGTTCTTTCAGATGTGTCCTTCTGAAGAACAACCCCCATCATTTATGCCTTAGGATGTGTCCTTCCTAGGCATCGTCACTGTCACCTGGAATTTTGAGGGATCCTCTCGACTTTTGGGGGTTTCTCCTCTTGACATCAACATTATTCAGGATGTGTCCTTCTTGAATTTGGCAATCTTCGACACTCATCATCTTGGCATTGTCAAAACCTCGACACCCTGGCATCTCAACATCAAACTAGACATCTTGACATTAAAACACTTGGAAAACACTTGGCACTTGTCTGTTGATTTTTCATCATGTTACTAGTTTTTCAGCGAGATCTCGACAACAGGATTTAGAGAAGCAGCGACGTATCATGAGTTTTGTTTGTCTTTTGACACTCCATGTTACTAGTTTCTGGAGTGGTGTCACGACTGCAGGATTTAGAAAAGCACATCCGATGTATCGTGGTGGATTTTGACTTTTCCTTTTGGTAATCATGTTGCTAGTTTCTCGAGGATGTCCTGGAAATAAGATTTAGAGAAGCAATGACGTTTCATGATTTGTCTTTCTTGTCTTTTTCTGCTTGCGGTTGGTTATGGAAAAAAGACTGGGGAAAATGTGCCTTTTTGTATGAGTCATGATCATCCTTGTCTGCGACTGCTTATCTCACGTGATGGTACAACCTTGCACACCTTGGTCTACGCCATATCATGGTGTTTGTTGGCCATTACAATAATCTGCCCAATGATGATAAATATAAAAATGTAAGTATGAAAGTTGGTTCCCCTATCTTTTTTTTCATCTAGCTTTCCATCTTCATCCTCCCTTCTCTTCGACACTAATATCCATCCCCTTCCAAGCTAACATTTCTTCTGTCTTTCATCCTCTAGTCTTCTCATCAATTTTGAGAGCACACCCGTGTTCTTGGAACCTGTCTGTCCTCTCGAGGGGGCATACCGTAACCCTCCTCATTATTCGACCTCATCTTATTTTGCATTGGGGCATGACTTTGACTTATTTTTCTTTGTCACAATGTGATAGGCTGCATTATGACAAAGAGGAGCAAAATGTAGACACATAAAAATTTCCTAAGCCTTCGAGTGTCATTTTTCTTCATCCTTGTCCTTCGATAATAATTTTAGTTATTCAATTATGTTTGATTATATTCCTCTATTAATTAAATATTTTTTAATAATTATTTAATTAATTCACTTTCTAATATTTATTCTATCCTGACCGATTAAATAAACTAATCGTGTCACTAATTTCTTCCTCTTCTTCAATAGTTAAATAAATTATTATTTATTTAATTATTTGTCCTCATCTATAGTTCATCGTATTATTGATATAAATTATCAAATATTAACAAATTGTCAATCTCTTCGTCGTCAGTCATCCTGTTTTCTCCTAAAATACAAATAATTTGGATAAATTATTTATTTTCCACTTGTCCATTTCCTCCATTTTTAATAAATAATTTAAAATAAATTATTTATGCACCACTTGGTCAAAGATGCTCTGTCATAATCCTCTGTCATAACATTCATTTCATGTCATAGCTTGCATGTCCCTGCATGTCCTTGCATGCCTATCCTAGCCTGCATGTCTGTCATGGCCTGCATGTCTTTGCATGTCTTTTTGTCATGATTCCTCCAAGAATAACATATTCTTGGTGCATCAATTCTGGACCATTGATCTTGGCATCTTTTCTGAGACTTAATCTCAACCATCCATTTTGTAACATCCCTCTCATACATTCCCATCCATTGATCTTGGAATATTTCTAGAAGATTAATCTCAACCGTCTATTCAAATGGTTGTCTATAAAAAAAACCTTCCTCCTCCATTTTCATTTTAACAGCTATTCTTCTCCAACTTTGTACTTATCATTTGCAGGTATTTGCTCAAGTTACACTACAAATCTGAGGGCATATTTGCAAAAGGAGAAATAGGAGAGAAAGAGAAGTGATTCAAGTTCAAGCATGGGGAGTATTTTAATTTAATGTTTTATTTTTCTTATGTTTTCATTGTTTTTTCTTGTTTGGATGAGGTTAATAGTTTAGAGGTGGCCCAGGCATCGCTTTGGTATTCTATTTGATTTACGAACCGTGGCCCCTCCCTGGAAAGTCATTCTTCTTTCTTTGGGGCATATTTTGGGATTTAAATTTCTTTGACTATCGTTGGCTTGATGATATGTCCAAAGGGGAAGAAATATGAATAACTGAAAAATGTCCTAAGTCCACATCCATTTTTTCTTGATAGATTTGGCCTTAGATAATTGAATAATTTTAATTACATTCAATTATGTTTGATATATTCCTCTATTAATTAAATAATTTTAATAATTATTTAATTAATTCACTTTCTATCAATTTATTCTATCCTGACTGATTAAATAAACTAATCGTGTCACTAATTTCTTCCTCTTCTTCAATAGTTAAAGAAATTATTATTTATTTAATTATTTTGTCATCTTTCATCTATAGTTAAATAATTACCATTAATTATTTATCTATTCCTGGTCCTTTAATTCTTCCATAGTTATATAATTATTAAAATCATTTAACTATCCCATACCACCTCTCCTAATTAAATAGTTAATCTAAAATTAATTGTATTTAAGGTCTAATTCTATCTCTCCATTTAATTAAAATTAATAAGTTGAATTAAAATGTATATCTGTTTTTCAAATAAATGAATTTGAATAAATTATTTGACTCCACTTGTCCATTTCCTCTATTTTCAAATAAATAATTTGAATAGGTATTTTGTCCCTTTCACTTATCCATTCCAACATTTTAGAATAAATAATTTAAAATAAATTGTTGTACCATGATCAAGATTCCTGTCATAATCCTTGTCATAGCATTCATTTCTGTCTGGCTTGCATGTCCACTGCATGTCCTTACATGCGTCCCCAACACATATCTATCATGGCTTTGCATGTCTTTGCATGTCTTCCTGTCATGATTCCTCCAAGAATAGCATATTCTTGGTGCATCAATTCTGGACCATTGATCTTGGAATCTTTCTAGAAGATTAATCTCAACTGTCCATTTGAATGGTTGTCTATAAAAGCAACCTTCCTTCTCCATTTTCAGCTTAACAACTATTCTTCTCCAACTTTCTACTTATCATTTGCAGGTATTTGCACAAGTTACACTACAAATCTGAGGGAATATTTGCAAAAGGAGAAATAGGAGAGCAAGAGAAGTGATTCAAGTTCAAGCATGGGGAGTATTTTAATTTAATGTTTTATTTTCCTTATGCTTACTTTGTTTTTTCTTGTTTGGATGAGGTTAATAGTTTAGAAGTGTTGGCTGTCACTTTGTCTATTCTATTTGATTTCTGACCCCATCTTACATTTGGTGAACCCGACATTTGTTTTCTTGCAGAGAAATTGGTTTGTTTGTTTTTGCTGTTTTGCAGATTAAAGCCAAGAATTTATGCGAAATCCCGTCATCTTCTTTTGAGCATAGAAAAATGGGCGCATGAAATCTTTAAAAATGATTATCTGGGTTTTGTAGGCCTCGTTCTCAGCTTTCCAAAACTTTAAACGGTTTGAAATTTCGTTAAGTTTTGAGAAAGTTATCACTGTTTTAATCTTCTGTTCTCATTAAACTTGTCTTTTGCATTACTAATCTCTTGTTTTTAGCATGTGGCATAGCTTGGAGGGAGTCTAAAAATTGTTTCTATAGAAACAAAAATCGAGCTTTTTTTCATTTCTTTAGGCATAATAAATTTTGTTTGTTTTCAAACAACAACAAATTGCATTTACACTCATGAGGATAAAATGAACCACAATTTGCATGTCACTCATTTGGTCTTAAAATGAACAACAAATTGCATTTACACTCATGAGGATAAAATGAACCACAATTTGTATGTCACTCATTTGGTCTTAAAATGAACAAAAAATTGCATATTTCATTCATGGGGCTTAAAACGAACAACAAATTTGCATGAATCACTCATTGGGCCTAAAATTTACAATTACAACTTGCATTTTCATGTCATTGGGCTAAAATAAACACAAACATGCATTGAAAATCATATGGTTAAAATGAACTTGCATTCTTACGACATGAGTTTAAAATGAACTTTGCTTTTCATATTTTAAGTTAAACTTTTAAAAAGAACAAAGTGTCTTGTGTGTCCTCCTCACATTATCATTTGGTAATTAAAATTTACAAGTGTCTTCAAATTTTGTCACTTTGATGCAATAATCGAAGTATCCTCTCCCCTTGCGCATTCATGCGATCCTGGGTGTAAGAGAAATGATTATTGCCTCTAGAACTTGGGCCTGCCTTGGTGGGAAAAAGTACTCACCCCAAGGTGACTCAGACTGGCAACAGAGCTTTTTGGCCAAGCTACCCCCGACCGGTATATAAATGTGAATCCTAAAGGAAAACTTAAGGTTACGAGTGCAGATGTGTCATACGGACCAAGTAGTACTCCCCAAAACCCTGATGAGCTTAACCTCTTTAGGCTGGAGTGCCTCCTAAACGGAGCTTAATCTTGCGCCCCATGTATGGCCACTCGAACGGGGGTCCCGAATTAAACACCTTTGTGTAGTAGCCAAAAACCTTCTATTTGCTAGTGCAGCATCGGTCGGTGTGAAGGCATCCACATCTTCGCAGTCTATAGTGGAGGTGATCAATCTGCCATGGGAGTTTCATGGGGGTTGGAAGCTTGGTTGGCCTGAGAATAGAATGCACTGTAAGGGGGAGCCCATGCAACCAAGCTTCTGGATTCACACGCTACTGATATGCGGTTGGGGAAACCCACGTGGAATCTAGTGAATATTGTCCTGGCCTAACCATAGGATTGTGCTTGTCTCATGTGTGTTTGCATACACCAAAACATTGTGCTTGTCAAGTGCTTGCTGGATTTTCAAACAATATACACAACATTCACAATCTAGACACAAACAATCAACATCAGACAACTCAAACTTTTCAACAAAACATCCAAAACAACAGTCTCAGCCTGCTATCAAACATATTCTTCCAGAAGTCTTCTGTCAAAACCAAATCATGAAATTGCTCAAATCACTCATTCCTTGTACATTTTAGCTTGCATCTTACCATAGGGTCATCTTTGCAAATATTTAGCTTCATCCTTAGGCTTCACCATTTGCATTTTCGGTCATAAACCGAATACTTAGGTCCTCATCTCATTTTGCATATTTTACATTAGGACAACCTTACCTCACTTTGCAAAATCTTGACTTTCAAAATTAGGTTATCATTGGACTTAGACATCATTATCTCCTTTAGTCATTGTCCTTTTGTGAGATCCTTTTGACTCAAAAGTCTAGTTAGGAAGACTCACTTGTCATTTTGTCCTTGTCCTTTAGTCCTTCAAACAAGTCCTTTGATATTCCAAAATTGAGACATAGATAAAGCATAGGGTGGTTAGGAAACCTTCTTCCAAATCATTTTATACCTTTTCATTTGCATAGACATTCAAATCATTTTAGTCCTCACCTTGCATATCTTTAAAATCCAAAATATTGTCATCATAGTCCTCATTTGGCATCTAGACTTTGCATTGGTCATTTCCTTAACCAACATTTTCACATTAGTCCTCACTGTCACCTTGGCATTTGACATCCTTTCTTAACAATTTATCACCTTGCATTAGTCATTTTCCTTAAGCAAACGTCATTATCACCTTGCATTGACATCCTCCAAAAACACAAAAAAAAAAATTAGTGCCATAACTTGTCATCTTAGTCTTCATTGTCGTTTGGCATTAGTCATTTTCTTTAGACAACATTTTCATATTGCATCCCTTATTGTCAAAAAATCCAGAAACATAGTCTTGCATTGCCATCCTTTATCTAAAAAATCCAAAAACATAGTCTTGCATTATCATCTCCTTGCATTGCCATCCTTTATCACAAAAATAAAAATAAAAACATAGACTAGTGTCATACTTGCATTGTCATCATCTTCATTTGAGCAATCCCTTTTTATGGTTGAGACTAGGCTTTAAAGACATAGAGAACAAATGAAAAACTTTGGACAAGATTTCAATCTCAACATTGATAATAACACTTATGACATGAACCAACATTGGAATTTTTCTGACCCATTTCACAACATGAACATGCAATCTTCCATGAACATGCCATTTTCATCACAAAATCCTTCTGAACCATTCATTCAAAGAGACCAAAATGGACGAGCATATGTAGAAGACTTAAAAGCTGCAATGAAAAATCCTGATATAGCCTCCTTTGTAGAAAAATTAGTCTTACGTGACCCTCAAAGGTATCTATCCATGCTTTTGGACCAAGGGGCTAAGTTACCAGGGGGCTTTGACATAAATACTTTGGGACCTCCATCTGTCTACTCTCACCATCAACAATCACTTAACATAAATCCTGCCATTAATTCACAACAAACATCCACTTATCACCCTTATCCTAACCTTGACAAGGGAAACCAACTGTCCACTAGTCCATTACGAGTCTCCACATCATATTCTAGTCCTTCACCTACCAATCCCATCCAAGTCTACATGCCTTATGAACCATCTACCAACTCATGTCAAGTCTCCACATCATACCTTATTAATCAATCCAAGTCCCCATGCCATATCCTAGTCTTTCACATACTAGTCCAGTCCAAGTCCCGATGTCCTATCCTAGTTCTTCATCCATTAATCCTTTTCAAGTCACTCCCTCACAAGCTGCATTTAGTCATGAAAATTCTATCATTGTACAAAGTCAAATCCCATTGTCTAAACTTGAGGATACATGTCAAAATGAAAGCTCAAAGCATGACATTATAACATCACCTTCATGTCAAGAACAAGGTAGTCCATGCCATGACCTTATCTTAAAGTCCATTAAGGAAACCCTTCAAGATAACCATGACATCCAAAACACACCTATCCTTAACAAAAATTCCATTTCCGATTATATCATCCATGACAACCCCATCTTCAACCAAGACCCTATCTTTAACCAAGAAATACAAAATGATCCACTCATCGACCTTTATGCCATTCATGACCAAACATCTGAGACTAATTCTACTCAAAATCCAAGCACATCCACTTCCAAAAATGAGACACTTGCCTCCATGAGACACATAGATGATATTCCTCCAAAAAAAGAATCTTCCACTAGGGACATGCTTGCACTTGATCAAGTTATAGTTGAAATCATTGGACTCTATGACACTAAACATAATGATGGGTTTGACATTTCCTTGGATGCACCAACAAAATCATCTGAACCTGACATGTCACAAGATTAGACCAAAGATATCAGTTAGAAATATGGCCAACAAGACAATGAAGCAAAGACACTTTATCAACTAGGGTCATCTACTCTTGTCAAAGCAGGATTTCTCATAGATGAGAACATTACAAGTGGCAGTGCTCACATATACCATGATGGGTTAGCATCTTGCTTTCAAAACAATAAATACCCCATCGCAAACAGAATCTATCAAAGCATGCATTATCAAGGTAAAGGACTAGGCATACTCGAGCAAGGCATTCAAGAACCAATACAACTTCAGGAAAATTACAGACATCAAGGTCTTGGCTATTCTTCAGTTAGTAAATCAAATGATGTTAGTGGAACCTCCTCGATATTGGGGGAAAACTTGTCAGATACAAACATCAAAATAGAGTCCATGAGAAATCCTTGTCATAAGATTGTTGCCAACACCCCATCCACCCACACCATAAACCATCATTCTCAACATCTTAAACCTTCCCTTTGGAACCAACAAAAATAAAAGTCTTACAAAGTAAAAAATCAAATGTCAAAGGCCATCAAATCAAACAAAAAGACAAGTGGACAAAAGAAATTAAAGTGGATCCCAAAGAAAAGTGGATCAAGAAAAGAAAATATGACAAAAGAAAAAGTTAATCAAAATGTGGAGCCACAAGACAAAAGGACTCCCACATATAACAAATGTCCACCTCCTTCAAAATGGTTATCAAACAAGGCATCTAAGAGTGTTGGTTCCAAACGTCATCCCAATCAAAATTTCAAAATTCGTCATCCACCATCCCAAGTTTGGAAAATAAAAAGTGATTCATCCAAACATCCAAACAACCTTTCCATGTCTACCATCATTTGTCATAATCCTACATCTCGCCTAAAGTCCAAAAATCCCACGTCACAAATCCGTCACATCATGGCAGCAACTCTTTATCACAAGGACTCTCATGGCACTCTATTGCGATGTGTGTATTTTGATAAGGCCAACTCTAGTATTAGAAAGGATCACAATGACATCGATCAGTTGTATACAAGTGCTATGATCCTGACAAGACAACTTCTTCAGCAAGGTCATTATTGGCATATCATGGCACCAGTCTCTACATTGACACCGTCAGTGGAATCAAAACAGTCAGTGGTCATCTAAAGCATCTAGGCTATCCGCAAAATCAAAAATACAAAAGAATTGAAAAAATCAAAAAAATTGTCACCTTGATGAAAACCTGGCAAACAGGCGTCCATGTGACATCAAAAAAATAAAAGTCAAGAAAATAGTAAAGAGAAAAATTTCGTCCAACGGTGAAAACCTGGCAAACAGGTGCCCTGGATAAGTACCATGATGAAAACCTGGCAAACAAGCGTCATGTGTAAAATAAATCATCTATGTGGACTTTTACACTTGGGGGCAAGTCATCTCATTTTCCCATGCTTTCCTCATGACATTTACACCCATCCATTTCATCCATATCATTCCCCCGCTCATTTTCCCAGCTACCTTGGTCTTGACATAAAATATGAAAACATAAATCATGCTTTGGGGAAAAATCTTGACATGTCAATCCTTTGGTCACAAACTATGCATGCAACATCATGTCATTGTCGTCATAACCTCATTATCCCTATGTGACATAGTCCTTGAAGATCATATGCCAATTCCTCTAGTCGCATGTCTCCTACCAAGGCCACCAATCAGTTTTTCATGTCTATCACTTATCTTGGTTTTCCCTTGTCAATTGTCTAAGGATAATCTATCATCCAATTTAGTCATGAACACAAGTCATTCCAATCATGTTATGCAACCGCCCATCAAACAATGTCCTCATTATCACTTGTCAATTGGTATTCAACTTGACTAGCGACACAATCATGTCTATCCTTGAAATCATTCACATGCATCATAAATATGTCAAAAATCCCTAAAAATCAGAAAATGTCCTGAAAAAAGACCTAAAAATCAGAAAATGTCCTTAAAAAAGACCTAAAAATTAGAAAATGTCCTAGAAAAAAAAAGACCTAAACATCAAAAAAATGTCTTGAAGAAACAAATAAATAAATAAATAATCAAATAACTCCCAAGAATCCCAAAACAGAGCCAACATTCATCACGTCAGTCATATAAGTCAAACATAGTTGCATCAGTCAAATAAGTCAGACATAGTGGCACTCGAACAAAATTAGTCATTCAAAACATTGACATTTAAATTGTGAACCAATAGACAACATAGTCCAATCAATCATCCAGTCAAAATCAACCAAATTGTCAAAACAATGTCAATCTTGTCACTCTTTGGTCCCCCCCAAGATGTGTCCTTCTTGGACTTGGACCTTGTCAAAACATCATTTTCCTTTTTCAGGATGTGTCCTTCCTAACAATAGGCCCTATCAAAACTATCAAGCTGTCAAAGTGACAAACTATCATGAAATTCGTCTTTGGAAAAACAAACATTGGCAAACACATTGAATTGCTCTTGATTTTTCTGGTCTATTTTGTCTTACCTTTTGTCTATTTTGTCTGATCTTTTTGTTATTTTGTCTTATGTTTTGCCGTTTTGTCTCTTGGTCATATTACTAGCTACCTTGAGGATGTCCCTTGAAGGATTTAGAGGTGTGATGATGTCTCATGACCTCTTTTGTTTTTTTTGTTTTTTTCTTGACCGCTGCCTATGGATTGTCTTGACAAAAAGACTGGGGCAACTTCGCCCTTAGTATGAGTTAGGATATTCCTTGTCTGTGACTGTCTTTTTTGCAAATGGTCACCTTGCACACCTTGGTCTATGTCATACCATGGTGTTTGTGGACCATTTGCGACATTTTGACGCCCAATGATGATAAATATAAAAATGTAGGCAAGAAAGTTGGTTCCCTTATCATTTCTCGTCTAACTTTCCATCTTCATCCTCCTTTCTCCTCCACGCTAATATCCATCCCCTTCCAAGATAACATTTCTTTTATCCTTCATCCTCCAGTCTTATCATCCATTTCAAGAGCACACCTGTGTTCTTGGAACTCGTCTATCCTCTCGAGGGGGCATACCGTAACCCTCCTCGTCATTCTTCTTTCACTGGGGCATATTTTAGAATTAAATTTCTTTGACACAATGTGATGAACTGCATTATGTCAAAGAGGGGCAAAATGTAGACACTGAAAAATGTCCTAAGTCTGTGAGCATCATTTTTCTTGGTCATTGTCCTTCGATAATTGAATAATTCTGATTATTCAATTATGTTTGATCATATTCCTCTATTAATTAAATAATTTTTAATTATTTAATTAATTCACATCCTCATCTTTATTCTATCTTGATCAATTAAAATTATTTAATTGTGTCACTAATTTCTCCCTCTTCTTCAATAGTTAAATAGATTATTATTTATTTAATTATTTTGTCATCTTTCATCTATAGTTAAATAATTACCATTAATTATTTATCTATTCATGGTCCTTTAACTCTTCTATAGTTAAATAATTATTAAAATTATTTAACTATCCCATGTCTAATTTTGATCTTTCCATTTAATTAAATTGATTAATTTAATTAAATGCTCCTGCCAATCATTTTATCTAAATAAATAATTTGGATAAATTATTTATTTTCCATATCCATTTCCTCCATTTTCCGATAAATAATTTAAAATAAATTATTTGTGCACCACTTGGTCAAAGATGCTCTATCATAATCCCCTGTCATAACATTCATTTCTACCATAGCCTGCATGTCTTGCATGTCTGTCATAGCTGTCAGGCGTCATAGATTTTCCATGCATGGCATATTCTTGGTGCATGAATTCTGGACCATTGATCTTGGCATCTTTTCTGAGACTTAATCTCAACCATCCATTTCGTAACATCCCTCTCATGAATTCCCATCCATTGATCTTGGAATCTTTTTAGAAGATTAATCTCAACCGTCCATTCGAATGGTTGTCTATAAAAGCAACCTTCCTTCTCCATTTTCAGCTTAACACTATTCTTCTCCAACTTTCTTGCTACCATTTGCAGGTCTTGCACAAGTATTTCAACAAATTTGAGGGAAAAGTTGCATAACAAGAAGAAGGAGAGCAAGAGAAGGAATCAACTACACTATGGGGAGTACTTTATTTTATTTGCTTTCACTTTGAAATCTCCATTTGTTTGTATTCTCTTGTTTAGATGCAGTTTAATAGTTTGGAAGTGTTGGCTATCACTTTACCTATTCTATTTGATTTTCTAATCCCATCTTACAGTTTGAAATCCTAAAAAATCAGCTATTTACATGCTAATTGGCACTCATATGCAAAGTTGGGTGAATTAGTCAACTTTCAGATAAATTGCATCGAAATAGGTTTTAAACAAATAGGTACTCAGATCTACAAAAATCTCTAACAGACAGGTACAGTGGGACTCATTCGCCAATAGTTGTGAATCGGTCCACTTCTACTTTTTTGCAAATCCAAAATTGGATTCTATAGCTCCCAATCTTCTTTTTTGTTCTTGATTTAGATTTAGGTCTTCAACAACAAAATTCAGCCTGTAGACCTTCTCTAAGCTTCTCCGAGGCTTTATGGAAACTTTGACAACTTGATGACAACTTTTTCAATCTTGCTTCTTGATAAATCTACAAACCTAGACTTTCAAATCACATGCAAAGAGAAGGGAAAATGTTGTGGGGTTAGTGAATAAGGGTTTTCCTTGGTCAAACCCTTTGTTGGTAATTAAACCCTTGAAATAGAATGTAATAAAATAGAGAATGATGAATGAACAAATAATGATGTTGCAACTCACCAAACCCTTACAATAATGTGCTATAAACATGCAAGTGATGGCTCCAATGGATGTGGACTTGGAATCTAGCTTGATGTTGATAGATCTTGAATGCAATGCTTGCTTGAATCACACAATCCTACACCACAATTGTTAGCTCTACAACAATACGATGCAAATAATCTTTGACATGATGGAAGACACTTGAAGAATGCTCTTGAATGCTTGATAATCTGCCCTTGAAATTTATTTAATGCTCAAATGCTCTTGTGAACTCTTGAATGAATACTCGAATTCTTGGGATGAAAATGAGTGAAAGAACCTTGTATTTATACTTAATTATGCAAGAATTCCCAAAATTACAACACTACATGTTGACATCAAATCTAGGAGAATAAAATCCCACTAGAAATTTGATTTAAATTTGAATTTTGGTCACAAAGGACTCATTCACCCAAGGTGGTGAATGAGTCCTATCACACATAATGTATGGGACCAAAAATAAAAAGTGTCTATAAATGTGTGAAACCTGCATTAGGGCCAAGAAGAACTGGGTGGGACTCATTCACCCAAGTTAGTGAATGAGTCCCAAGCACTCAATTTGGGCCACACAAGCTAGAAACACCTTAATTATGACTGGTTATTGATTGGTGTCAGGATTATCCTCAAAAAGATGCAATAAATGAGGCTTGTGGATGCAAAATGGGGACAATTAAAGTGTAAGAAATCCAAATTATTAATGAAAATCCTAGAAAGGAATGTGAAAGTGTATTACAACACTTTACAACACTCCAAATAAGGCAAGGGTTGAGATTAATTATGATTAAAATTATGTTTAAATTGATAAAGCCCTAGAAAAGTGTGAAAGTGTGTTACAACATTTCACAACAGTTTTGCAACGCACCATTAAATTCCATTAGTTCACAAGGGCCCACAACCTAATGTGAATGTGTTATCCACATTACAACACTAAATCATGGCAACATTGAACCAAAATCACGAGGATGCAAATGTGTGTGAAAAATTTCAAAGGATCCTTTTTTGACACTACATTTAGCCCCCACTTTAGTGAGAGGATGAACCTGCTTCAAACTCACACTAACGTAGACAAAAACACACCAAGAGGGGTTGCAATGAACCAATTCTAGCAAGATGAGACTAAAAAAATTGAGAGGGGTGATCAAGCCCCTAGGACCAAGATCTCATGGCAAACCAAACATAAGCACAAAGGAACACACATGAAAATTATATAAATAATAACGACAAGGCTAAGCATACACTACCAAAGATGAACAAGTGAAAAGAAAAGAAATAAAGAAAGAATGGATTAGATGAAGCTTCAACCATTTGTCCATCCCAATGTGGATCAGATCTAGGTTGTTTATTTGGAAAATCGCATACTCACTCTGAGGTGACGAAACTCTTGGTTGTCTGCTGGGTGAGAAGTCCTAAAAAGTGAGAAACATACACTCATGGCTGGTATGTACTCACACACATGCAAGTGGTTATGGAGAAATTCATGCCTTGGATTGGGCTTCCCACTCAACCATACCAAAGTTATACCTCTTGATAAATTTAATAAGGTGCCACACAAAAATGACTTTTCGAGCTTCATGAGACAAGTAAAACTTTGTATGCTTCGAGCTCATGAAAATTAGGATGGATCCACAAGCAAGACACTAAGAGGAATGTAATATCCTGAAAGAGATCATGATCATGAAGGAAATCACACCCAATGTCATCCACAAAGTGACAAACGCATCGTATGAAGTAAGAAGGTTGCATTAAGAACCGAGAGAAAGGAAAATGCAAAATATTAATGCCAATGTATGCCCCCACTTAAAATAAATTGCTAGACACCATGTTGTGAGCAATTACCTTAAACTATCAAATGAAAAATGAAGACAAGAAAGAAGACATGAGAGCCAACTTGGAAATCTTTATGCCAAGTCTTATGTTTCCAAGTAAAGTTGTGTCATGCAAGAGAAAAAGAAAAGAAAGCCTGGGTTTCACCCAAAATGAAAACACCAAACACATAAGGGATCTATGGATTTGGGGTCAGTATGTTCTTTGCTACATTTTTTTTGGAGAGCATGAAACTGTCATCATCCCCCAGATACACATAGAACTAGAAGAATGACACAAAGAGAGTGAAAAAAAAGGAAAATATTTTGGGTCAACATGGGAGAGACATAGGGTGTCTCAACGCCTTGCGTCATCCCCAAAAGGAAAAAATAAGACAAATGAAAAGAAAGGGTGAAGGAAAAAGGAAAAGCTTCTGGGTCAACATGAAGGAGACATGAATGCCTCAATGCCTTGCAGCATCCCCGAAAGGAAAAGACAAGAAAAAGATAAAAATTAAAAGGAAAAGAAAAAGAAAACTGTTTGGGTCAACTTGAAGGAGAAATGAATGTCTCAATGCCTTTTGTCATCCCCAAAAGGAAAACACAAGAAAAAGATAAAAATGAAAAGTGAAAGAAATACACGACAGAGAGAGGAATGAAGATAAAAATAGAGGAATGTTAGAAAGAGAGAGAATGTCAAACAAAACATCATGGGGGATCACATTACGCACATACAATCACACAAAAGAAAAATAAAAAGAAAAAAGAAAATACAAAAGACTAGTAAGGAAAATGTGATTTAACTTATGAGTAGGTCATCCACCTCCTAATCATGTTCTGTGTATGTCGAGGGTGAGAAACTAGCCAAAGGGAGAAGAGCAAGTGCCGAATTAGGAGAAGCACTAGGTTCAACACTCTTTATAGGATATTTTTCATTTAAGCTCATGGAAGAGGAAAACAATGTGTTCAATTCATTATGCACCTCTTCATCGATTTTAGTGGTCTCGTCATTGTCATCCAAGTTAATGAAAATAGGAGGATGAATGTTAATTTCATTTGAAGAGTTCAACTCTTGTTGTGAATGTTGTATTGGGTTTTTTTTTTATGGTTGGGGAGTAGGGTCATCATTCATTGCTTCGATCAAGTTCAGATTTTTTATTTTCTTTATTTAATTCTTCATTTAACTTACAAGCAAGGGAACAATGTCTACGCCTACGCTCTCTAGCATCTCTATTTATTTTGGGTTTGTTTTCAAGTTGCATTTGTGTAGGAGTGGGTTGATCAACCATAGGTTGCTTTTCTTCCCTAAAGGGAGGAATGGAAGGAACCACAAGAGGTCGTTCAACCACTTTCTCTTTTTCCTTGTAAACTTGTTTTACTTTAGGAGGTGTGATGAGGTTTTTTTCATTGCCTCTTGGTCTTTTGGAGGATGTAGGTGAAGTTTTTGTTTTAGGCTTCTCTTTGATGTGTGGTTCTTGTTTAGGTTGAAGCATTGTTTCATCTAGGATGGGTGGTTCAGAGGTGGACAGGGACAACTTTCATGGAGCGAAGCCATTGGTGGCCTAGCTTCACATGAAATTGGTCTGATTGTGGGATGATGGAGAATTTGACATCAAATATATGTGGTCCTATTTGCAATGGTAAGGCGATCGATCCTATGATAGGGCATGCAAAGCCATTTTGTGTCTTGATCCATGCTTTCGGTGTATCATATTCATCTTGATAGAGTTCATGAAAAAAGTAGAAATTCCTCAGTGATCACATTCTCTCCATAGGCAAGATCTATTAGTATCCCACTAGCAGGCTTGTCATAGATATAGCTAGCTATGTAGAGAGGACCATAAGAAAAATATTTAAGTATATCCTTTGAAGAGAAAGAAATTTCAATAGAATTCTTAGGTAGGCCCTTATAAGGGACGATGTCTATTGCGCCTATCATTTCATCCATAGGATTCATATTGGTCTAAAAGCATTGTTTTTATCATCCGTATCAACATTCATCACATCATTCTTTGTAGTTTTGCTAGATTTGACAAATGAAATATTGTGTTTGGGCATTGGGTTAGTAAAAATTTGTAAATTTTGGTTTAGAGGGGAAACAAAATTATTGCCTTGATTGCTAACAACTCCAATGGTTACATGACCAGAATCAATGAGGTCTTGCACAAGATGTTTAAGACGCTTGCAATGTTTTGTGTCATGTCCATTTTTTTGGTGATAGTGCCAATAAACATTGGATTTAAAGGTTAGGGGTAAAGGTTTATTAGGGTCAATGGTTTCGATGGGTGGCAAGGTGATCATTTTCTGTTCCCACAGTTGGGACATTGTGTTATGAAGGGTATTAGGTAAGGGAGTGAATTGTCTTTTTGGATCACCATAACTAAAGGGAACTATTTTTTTTACTTGGTTGCTGACATTTTTAGTTGGTTGCTGAGGAGGATTGAATTGTAAGAATCCTTTATTTTATTTTTGAAAATGTTGGGAATTTTTTTGGTTTGCAGGTTTGGATCTCTCAATTCAGCTAGAAGTGGACTTTATATCTCGACTAGTAATCATCATGATCAACTTTTGTTCAATCTTACCTTGCAAATTTTCTATGAAAATATTTTGAAGGTGTGGATTGGGAACCTTGACATCGATTTGGGAATAAAGTGATTTATAGCGTGATATAAAATTAGTTATCTTTTCTTCCTATTTTTGCTTGCATCTCATCAAATCAACCAAGGTCATCGTGGGAGTCATATGCACTTGAAAATGGTTTACAAATGCATCAAAAAGTTCATTGAATGAACAAATTGAATTGGTTGGTAAAGAAGAAAACCATTCCAAGGCAGTATATTTCAATGACCTAAGAAATTTTTTTTCCAATAGTTTATCGTCAAGGACAAAGTCACTACATAAGGAAGTGTAGGCATTAACATGGTTAGAAGGATCTCCCTTCCCTCCATACTTCTCAAATATAGGCACCTTTATACCTTGTGGCATCAGTGTTCACAATATCTCCAAGGATAATGGGCTACTTTTGCTATAATATGTAGGTGGACCATTTTCATTCTAGTTGATGATGGAAATTTGTTTTTGAAGGGATGAAATAGTTTGAAAAAGTTGTGTTATGAAAGGGTTAGTGCTTGTGTTATTGGATGGAAGTGGAAGTGGTGATGGAGTGTACGTGTTTGTAGAACAAGTGAATGAAATGCTTATAGATGGTATGGTAGGAGATATAACTTGCAATGCCACATAAGAATTAGGGATGCTAGTAGGAATATCGAGGGAAGGAATCACATTACTAACTTGTTGCAATGTTGTTGTGACTTGGGGAGTTGTATAGGTAGGGATTAAGGCTATGGTTGTGGGATGAGGAATTTGTGTTCCTCCTTGGCTTGTAACATTTCTTGTGGGTAAAGGAAAACTAGTGGTTGCAGGAAGATGCTTTCCAAAGATTTGCATTATGTTTTTTCAAAAATTCAAGGCCATCTTCAATTTCAAGCATGTGATAAATGTTTTCTATTGTAGGAATTGTAGTTGTTGAAAGTTTTTCAAGGATTATTTGATGTTGTAAGTTTACTAGATCCTCATGAATGTGAATTATGTTTCCATGTGGGATTCTATAATTATTGTTTCAACTTGCATGTTGTCTAAAGGAAAAGAATTGTTAGGGGTGTTATCCATGCCTAGTGTACTAGTGTCAATACTAGGAATGGAAGCTCTAGATAACCCAAGATCCACAATGATTGTGCTATCACAAGATGACATGAGTCTCAAACTTCTTCTCACTAAGGTATTTGCAATAGGACACCAAGCACTCATGCAAAGGCTACTAAATGTGGGGTGAATGCAATGTAAACTAACATGAATGAAATGATGATAACTAAAATTCTAGAAAGTAAAGCTGAAATGTAGACGCAGCAAATAGAAATTTAGAAATTGAACTGTAAATGCCAAAAAATGCAATAAAAAAATGCAATGGGATTGATTCACCCAAGGGGGAGAATGAGTCCAGGTGTTTATGCTTTGAATTGAATTTTATGCTTTTATATTTTTTGATGCAAATCTGGAATGAAAATGTAGAATTTTATTGCTTTTCAATTAAAGTAGGTGCAATAATGCAAGCTAAATGAGCTTTTCACTAATGCAAATTTTGATACCCTACAATGCAAATTGAACAAAGAAAAACCTAAAGCAATGTTAATGCAAGCTAAATATAGGATGTAAATGCACTCCAAATTAGAAATATGACGCTCTATATGCAGGTTCACCAAAATGAAATGAAGAAAAATGGTGGGGGCAATGGTGCTTTCTTGCGCTTCTAGGGTTTTGGACCTAAAGGGAAAGAGACCAAAGACCACTTTTCAACCTTTCACTCAAGAACAAACCCTTGAGATTTCAATGCAAAGGAGATTGAAATCTGAAAAAGCGAAGGTTCTAGGGATTGGATAATGTCTAATGAGGGGTTCACCACCAAGTGTAAACTTGGAAAATAAATTATGTTTGAAAACATAGTGTGATATGCAAAGTGACCTAGAAATGCAACTAAAATGTAACAGAAAGCTATGAAACTGGAAATGTGCACCTGGGAAACTGAAGAAGGTAGAGTGGAGGTATGGAATCCTAAAAAATCTACAATTTATGCTGACTAGAACTCATATTCCAAGCTGGGTGAATTATTCGAGCTTTAGGTAAACTGTGTCGAAACAAATTTCAGACAAATGGGTACTCAGATCTGTAAAAAATACTTGACAAGTAGGTATAGTGGGACTCATTCACCAATAGTGGCGAATCAATCCACTTCTACTTTTCTGGAAATTCAAAATTGGATTTTGTAGCTCCCGGTCTACTTTTTTATTCCTGATTCAGATTTAGGTCTGAAACAACAAAATTCAGCATGTAGACTATCTCTAAGCCTCTCCAAGGCTTTATGGAAACTTTGACAACTTTGAATTGCTTTGACAACTTGATGACAACTTTTCCAATCTTGCTCCCTTATAAATCTACAACCTAGACTTGCAAATCACATGCAAAGATAGGGAAAAATGTTGTGGGGAGAGTCAATAGGGGTTTGCCTTGGTCAAACCCCTTGTTGGTAATTAAACCCTTGAAATAGAATGAAATAGAATAAAGAATGATGAATCAACAAATCATGTTGTTGCAACTCACCAAACCCTTACAATAAGATGTTGCAAACATGTAAGTGATGCCTCCAATGGATGTGGACTTGGAATCTACCTTCATTTTGATAGATCTTGAATGCAATGCTTGCTTGAATCACACAATCCTACACCACAATTGTTAGCTCTAAAACAACATAATGCAAATAATCTTTGACATGAAGGAAGACACATGAAGAATGCTCTTGAATACTTGATAATTTTCTCTTGAAATGCCTTGAATGCTCTTATGAACTCTTGAATAATTAAAACACTTCACTTTACCCTTAAAATAATTATTATGTATCATTAACATTACATCTACGTATCACTAAAAATAGTTCTTAAATATATTTTCTATTTTTTATAAATCTATAAATGAATTAATTTAGAACTCTATAATGGATTTTTAATGCAATTAAATTCCATCGCGCACCCTTATGGAAGTAGTATAAGTATAAATTTAACTTAGAATTTGCACACTTAGCATTCAAACAAAGAAAAAATGGTCATGGATAGGGTTTTACTCATTTGAAACAAGCTAATGGTTAACTTAGAAACCCCCAGCCAGAAAAACTAACTATTGCAATATAATTATTATGAATTCACAAAATAAATACTATGAAGGCGGCTAAACAAATAAATTAAGACCTACTTAAGGAGCATTTCTTTGGTCTGAAAGTTAGGTTTTAAAACATGAACGTAGGAATGTAGATCCAAGGACAGTGAAGAAAATATTAAGAATTATATTTATATGCCCAATTGTCGTCAACAATATGCAAATCTTGGGTTTATGAAGAATGTTGGGTTAGAAGATTAAAATTCTACTTTGTCTTCTCTAGCAGTCTAATTTTTTATTTATAAGGTGTCCCTCATTAACCTCATATTCTCAAAGGCTTTATCTGGTCGATCATCCTAATCCTATAGTTTGAGATCACATAAATAGGACTTATTTATTTGCAATACCTACTACAACACTAAGACATCCTGCCATTCCTCTCATTAGTCAATCCATAGTAATGTCCATTTCAGGAGAAGATTATTGTATTTTCCCTTGCTTCTACTTGGACACATCTAATACTGGATTACCCACTTGCCAAACTAATTTAATGCTCATTCAAAACTATGAGATGTATGTTGAGATATCCCAATGATCAATGTGTACATCTGTGATGTACTCGGATATAATGCCAACAACAAGTGCAATATTTGGTCTAGTTATAGTGAGTTTCAATAGATTCCCAACAAGATTTTTATATAGGTTGTCATCCACCTTCTTTTGAGGGGAGTTAGTACTCAATTTAAGTTCTACTTCACATAGTGTATTAGCTAGTTTATATTTATTCATCCTAAAAAAATTTAATATATGAAGCTCATATTTGATCTAAGAAAAGATGATCTTTCCTCCTCCTTATCATATTGACATACTAAAAAGATAGATTATTTATTTCAAAAGATTATTTGAGTTGTTCCTTAGTGTTTTCAATGTACTTCATATGATGATCAAATCATCTACATATACTACAATAATAACAATTTTATCATCATCATGTTTTACATGTACATCTAAATCAACTTTTCTTGTAGAAAGTATTCATTTATTTTGGAGTATTGTACCCTTGGGGATTGTTTGAGACTGTATACTATCTATTTTAATCTACATAGTAGATGTTCTTCATCCAATTTAACAAATTTTAGTGGTTGGTACATGTAAATGTTTTTCTTTAAAGTACCATGTAGAAGAACACCTTTTCATCCATTTGATAGATTTTCTACCCAAAATTTTCAAGTGTAGCAATTGTTGTATTAATAAAAGATATTTTAAGAATTGGAGCAAAGGTTTTAGTATAGTCAACACCTTATGTTTGTGAGAAACCTCTAGCCACTAGCCTTTCCTTCTTCTTTCTAATAGTTCCAATTGATGTGAACATTGTTCTTGATTGGTTGAGAAAATTTGGGGCTTATCAAGATCTAGATAAGCCACTAGAAATTTTCACCAAACAAATCACTATGATTTGATGTAATTATGAGAGCCAAAAGATGCAAATAACAATAAAAAATTATACCTAACTATTATAGCCACTATGAGGGAAGTTTTTAGAGCTCAAAGAGGTGTGTACCTTGCTGCAAAAAGCTTGTTTTTAGGGCACAAATGAATTGTTTTCCTTTAGTTGAGAATGGGTCCCTATTAGGGTTTTTGAAACTAAGATCTAGGTTATTTTCCTTGATGTTTGGACTCTTAGATTCCTTGTTTTCAACTCACGAAAACCTATACTTAATTCTATAGCTTCAATTCTTCATTCTTGCACTTTAAAGATCAACTTTGCAACTTGACAACTTTGACATTTTTTCTCTAAACTTGCTCTCTACTTGATCTTCAACCTATAAATCTCCAAACACACATTCGAGGGAAGAAAAACTTGTTGATTGTTAGTGAATAGGGGTTTTCCTAAGTCAAACCCCTTGTAGGTAATTAAACCAAATGATGAAATAAGGAAATTAAAGCATGAATCATGAAATGATGCAATGTAGATACCTTAGATGTTGTCTTGTAATAAGAATCTGCAATCTAACATGCAATGGTTGTGAAGAATGTAGATCTTAATCCTTGAATATGATATGAAACAATGCTTGCAAGTAGATCTTCAATGCTACACTCACTTTCTTTGCTCAACAACATGTATGAATGCATTAAACCCTTGACATGATGAAATGATCTTGAATTGTTGCAATAAACCTTGAAAATCTTCCTTGAGATGCCTTTGAAAATGCTCTTGTAATTCTCTTGTAATGATAGAAAAAGTACTCCCTAACATGGCCTTGATTTGGTGTTGTAATATGTATAACATATTCACATTAGGTCTTGGGCCCTTGTGAATTAAATGGGCTTATTGGTCCCTTATTTAGAGTGTTGTAAAGTGTTGTAACAAACTTTCACATTTTTCTAGGGTTTTATTAAATAATTAGGCTTATTTATGATTTAATTAGCCTTATTTTGCATCCACAAGCCTCATTTAATGCACCTTTTTTAGGATGATCCTAACATAAATCAACATCCAGTCATAATTCTGGTGTTTTTAGGTTGTGTGGCCTAGATTTTGTGATCTGGGACTCATACGCCACCTGGGGCATATGAGTCTTGTGTGGCCCAAAACTAAAATTAATTCAAATTTTTCGTAGGAATTTATCCTCCTAGATCTGGTGTCGGCTTGTGTGTTGTAATTTTCAAAAAATTAGCATAATTAAGTATAAATACAAGGTTCTTTCCCTCATTTTCACCTAAGACTTTTGTGAGAGCATTCATAATAGCAAGTTTGAGTTCACAAGAGCATTCAAGTGTTTACAAGATAATTCAAGGGAAAATTATCAATTTTTTTGAGCATTATTCAAGCATCAAACATCATGTCAAAGTCATCATGCATCATGTTTATTTTTGAGCTAACATTTATGATGTAGGGATTCATGATTCAAGAAAGAATTCAATTCAAGATCCATATCATTCAAGCAAGATTCAAGATCTACCTCCATTAGAACCATCTCATACATGTTTGCATCACTTTATTACTAGGGTTTGGTGAGTGGCAACATCATATTTTGTTCATTCATCATTCTCGATTCCTATTTCATTTCATTTCAAGGTTTGATTACCAAAACAGGGTTTGACCAAGGCAAACCACTTTCCACTAAAAAAAAAAATGGTTCCCTCTCTTTAGTGTGTGAGTTGCAGGTTTAGATTGAATACGCACTAAAGAGCAAGTTTGGAGAAAGTTGTCAAAGTGTTCAAAGTGGTCAAAGTTTTCACCTTGCATTGGAGATACTTGGAAGACTTATACAGGTTGCAAATTAGGGTTTTTGATCCTAAAATCAATTGGGAAACATAAAGTAGACCTTGAAGACCAGATTCAGACTTTGAAGCTTTAGAAAACCCTAACTAGATTGATACACCAATTTTGACATATGAGTCCCAATTTAGGTCAATTTTCAAATTTTTACAGTTTTGGATACCCATTTGCCAAATTCCTATTTTTGTACAAAAACCTGGATCTAGGATTGATTTTTCTAGCCTAGTGTATGAGTCCTAGTCAGCATTAAAGTCACTATTTTTAGCATTTCAGAGCTCCATCTAGTCATCTTCAGGTTTCTAGGTGCACACATTCCATCTTGCAGCTTTCCATTTTGTTTCATATTCATTTCTAGGTCATTTAGGTAAAGATTGCATCATATTAGGGTTAAGTATTATATCTTGCATTTCATTTGTCTTTCCAAGTCACACTTTGGTCGTGAACCCCTCATTAGTTTACAATCAACCCCTCAGATAGCCCTATTTCAAGATCTCTTTCTCCTTTGCATTGAGATCTCTAGGGTTATACTTGAATGAGATAATTGGAAAGTGAGTGTACTCTATGTCCTAAACCATACAAAATAACCTATCCCATTTTCTGTCATTTTAGCTCTAATGCTTGTAAACTTGAATGCTTGGAGACTTAGAATGAATTGCTAGGAGAAACAATGTGAATTAACCCCTTATTTATACTAAATTAGGAGATTAACCCCAAAATTCAAACAATTAAGGCTGACACAAGATCTAGAAATAAAAATTATTAAATTCCCACCATAATGAAATTCAAAAATGGGGTCCTCATTAAGGGAGGACCCATTCACCACCTAGGGTGAATGGGTCCTGGCTCAGTTTTCCAAGACCTAACCCCTGGGGATGGAAAGATCACTAAAAACCCATTTACAATCAACTGATAAAGGGGGTTCCTATAGATGGAGGACCCATTCACCACCTAGAGAAAATGGGTCCTAGCACCAATTTCTAGGACCCTAATTTTTCCCAATCAATTGATATGAAATTTCAATTGTGAGTGTCGAGATAGATCTTCGGGAAGTGTCATAAATAAGGTTTAAATTTGAATTAAAGGGGTTAATTAACTCCAATTAACCACAATTAATTAAATGACCCTAGATAAATGTGAAAGTGTGTTACAACACTTTACAACACCTAAATAGGGTACACATTACGTACATTTCATTAAAAGGGGCCCATTAGGCTTAATTCATTAAATAAACCTTAGAAAAGTGTGGAAGTGTGTTACAACACTTTACAACACTCTTGCAAAGGACAATTTAAGGTACATTTTAATTAAATAAGGACCCTATAATAATGTGGATGTGTACAATACATTACAACACTATTCCAAGATACAATTAATTCAAATTTATGTCAATTATCCCCATTAAGTGTGAAAAAGGATTACTTTTTTTGACACTACAATTCTTGGGTTCACTTTCATGAGCATTTTTTTCCTTTCAAAAGAGTTGTCACTTTTCAAGTATCATTTGAACTCCACTCATCTTTCCATTTTACTTCCTCAAATGTACTTGTAGTGTCAACCTACACCACCCTAGTTAGAAGAGCATAGTTAGAAAAAAAGATTCTTAGAGACTTCTTCCAATAGATTTCCTAAATGCTTATTCTCATATGTCTGTGTCATCACTTTCACTTGATGCTTCATATTGATTTCCTTATTATCTTGCAAAATAAAACACACCTTCATTTGAATCTTTAGTATAATTATGCTTATTCTCAACAATGGAAGTTCAAAAGGAAGATGATATAGTAAATTATCACTTTTAGCATTTTCATCAAACAATACACTCCTTTTCGTGTGTATTTCTATTGTATTAATATTATACATCCTATATCCTTATGATTCCCTCCTATACCCTATTATTGTATACTTCTCAATTTTCCTATCAAACTTGTTCCTTTTCTCATCAAGAATGTGAGCTTGGGCATTAGATCCAAAAACTCCAAATCGAGACACTATAGGATTTTTCTACCACTCCATGCCTCTTTTGGTGTTATGTTCACAACCACCTTAGTAGGAATTCTATCAAAATATATACCATAGTGTGAATTTATTTAGCCTAAAATTATCATATATATTTTTTGGATGTAATGTGCATCTAGACATGCACATGATAGTTTTATTCTTTCATTTAACTATATTTTTTGGGGTATGTAGGAAACAATTCATTCTTGTTTTATACCATATTGTTTACAATTTGTAGGAAAAAAAATTCATATATTAAATACTTCTATATATCCTTATCATCTTTAGAGTTTTTCTTCTTTTTTATTTTTATATAAAAAATTAAACAATTTAAAATTATTGAACACATCATCATTTTTTTTGTAGGAAATATACCTAGATTCTTCTAATATAGTCATTATATTAAAGTAAACATGTCAATTTATCTCATGACTGATGGTGTTATAAAAGGATGCATGACATAATTATGCACCAAATATAAAGTAGTTTTTTCCCACCATTATTTTCCCTTTGGAAAATTTTCACATATTTCTAATCACAACACATCCTTCACACACCTTGTTTCTTGTCATATTTTTGAATTCCATGTACCATATATAACTTCTCCATATATTGATGCTTTTTAGGTGACATGTGTCATACAATCATTCTATAATAAGCCCATGTCATCATACTATGTAATCGTACACACATGTTCATCTCCACATTTAGAAGTAAATTCAAGAAATTCATACAACTAATTTTCCACATTAGAAATGATTTCCACTTTAGAGCTTGAAGGGAAAATAATATACTAAGAGGTGGGATGGGTGAATCAGTAGATAAAATCAATTTAAAACTCTTTAAAGCTCAACACATATATATCAAACATGCAACTTGAATCAAAGCAAATGTTGATAATCAAGTAAAAAAATAACCACAAAATTTGCACATGAGAACACCAGATATATGTGGAAACCCAATATAGGAAAAACCATTGTGACAAAACTTGCTTAGATCTACTATCAAAATCAAGCCTCACAAAGAATGAATATTGGAACCAAAGAAAATGTGTGAATGAGATGATGTGATGATGGGATGATGATGTATTCACACCCACTTTTAAAGAGGCTCCACTCAATGATAATCCTAAAGATCTCAATGCAAAGGAGATTAAAATCATGCAATAGGGCTATCCTTGAGATTGAATTATAGCTAAGGAGGGGTTCACCACCAAGTGTAAACTTGGAAAATACAATGAGTTGGAAAACATAGTGTGATATGAAAAATGACCTAAAAAGATAAACAAAACATAGTAAAAAGCTATGAAACTAGAAGTGTGCACTTGGAAGACTCAAGAAGGGAAAATGGAGGCTTGGATCACTGAGAAATGTGTTGTTGAAGTTGACTGGGGCTCATTACCCAAGTTGGGTGAATCAATCCAGTTTCTGAGAAAATGTGCAAGAACAGGTTTCAGCCAACAGGGTATCCAAACCTGTAAAAATTTATGTTAGGCCTGTACATTGGGACTCATTCACCAATAGTGGAAAATCCATACACTTGTGCTTTTTTGGAAGTTTTGAACTATATTTTTTACCTCTTGGTCTACTCTGCTCTTTTTGACTGCTTTCTGGATCCGAAACTGCAAAATGCCACCTGCAGGTCTTCTCCAAGCTCCTACAAGGCTTGATGACAACTTTTAGGATTTTAATGTCTTGACAACTTTTCCCCAACTTTTCTTCTTGGCCAATTTGCAACCTAACCCTAAAAATCACACACGAAAAGTGTGAAAAATGTTGTGGGGGTTAGTGAATAGGGGTTTTCCTTGGTCAAACCCCTTGTTGGTAATTAAACCTTGAAATGAAAGAAAATATAAAAGGAGAATGATGAATGAACAAAAGATAATGTTGCAACTCACAAAACCCTAGCAACAAGGTGCTGTAATGATGCTTGAAATGGATGCAATGGATGTGGTACTTTACTATAGCTTGAAGGAGATAGATCTTGAATGCAATGCTTCCTTGGATCATGAACTCTACATCACAAATGTTAGCACAATAACAAACATGAAGAATGCAATATTTGATATGATGATTGGAACTTGAGGAAAGATCTTGAATGATTGATAATATGCCCTTGAAATTCCTTGAATTCTCTTGTGAATGCTCAAATGCTCTTGTGAACTATCAAATACTTGTAAAATTTGCTAGGTGTGAATATTAGTGAAAGAACCTTGTATTTATACTTAATTATGCAAAAAATCCTAAAATTACAACACTACAAGCCAACATCAGATCTAGGAGAATAAAATCCCCCAAGAAATTTGATTTAAATTTGAATTTTGGTCACACGGGACTCGTTCGCCCAGGGTGGCAACTAAGTCCCATCACACATAATGTATGGGACCATAAATGAAAAATGCTTAGAAATGTGTGAAACCTACATCGAGGCCAAAAACACCTAGGTGGGAATCATTCACCCAAGGTGGAGAATGATTCCCAAACACTAAATATGGACCACATAAGCTAGGAACACCTGAATTATGATTGGTTACTCATTTGTGTCAGAATTATCCTTAAAAAGATGTAATAAATGAGGCTTGTGGATGCAAAATAGGGCCAATTAAAGCATAAGAGAGCTGAATTATTAATGACAAGCCCTGAGGAATTTGAAAGTGTGTTACAACACTTTTCAACACTTCAAGGGTATGTGCAGGATCATGATGGAAAAAATAGGCCCTTAAGTGGCGATGAAAATTCAAAAAAATTAGACTTAAGCAACTTGACATAAAAAAAGAATAAATTATCTATATTATTTCAAAAATATGTAACAATAGAATTTGTAGAAAATTGAATGTACTTTCTAAAATACTAGGTTTATTTTTAAAAAAAAATTATTTGGTGAAAATTTGAAATTTCAATGCAGTAGTACTTAAATTTCAGGGAAAAAAATAAGAAGTAGGTGTCTATCTGACCACCCTAACTACAATAAAATGATAATATTTTTTAATAATATTTTATATATAAGTAGAGGACTCATGTCCCAATGTTATGCATATTTTTTTATATTTTTTTCCAAGTAAATAACTAATTATAAATTTTTATTACTGTTGTCAATAGATTTGCACCCTGCTGAATGCAATCTTCAGCAACCTACTAAAACATGGAAACCTCCTTCAGATGTGGGTGATCTGAGTGAAGAAGGATTCTCTAGAGTGAGTTGGTTCTCTGAATGATAAATCCTATTCTAAAACTTCAGAGGAAAAGGGATAGAAAGATGGACTGAAAACAAAACTTGAATCTAACCGATGATTAATTTAAATTTTTCATATTCAAATGTTGACACTCACAACAACCTTTCTATCACAATGAGTCTCACAATCCTGCTAGCACATACTTCCATCAGTATTTTGCATGAAGATTTCTAAATGAAATACAACAGGCAACCTAAAACTATGCAATTCTGAAACACAACTTACAACAACAAGACATAAAAGGATTCTAATTTGAACCACAAAGACATCAAATTGCCATTTTAAAA